>JASUDE010000086.1:0-85851 GCA_034509685.1 Colletotrichum cereale | reverse complement strand
GGGGGGGGGGGGTTGATGATAATGGTAGGGTACCTGGAGAGGGGGACGGGGGACGGGGGACGGAATGAGTGTGGGCGTTGGGATGGAATAGTGCGCGGGTGCTTAGGGGGTGAGGCAACAAGAGGAGCCGGGATGTACATGGGATTCGAGGCGAGGATGGGCAGTCTTTCTGCAGAGATGGTCATGGAGCATTGGCACAGAGCTGTCAAACGACAGACACAATGCGGCCAATGTCGAAGAGAGGGGGAACGAGATGTAAGCAACACCCGAAAGGGCTATGCTGTACATGTTGACTGTGTACTTGCTTCTCAAGGAACCGGCTACTACCTCAGTGGAATCCGGTTTACTAGTTCCAGGCGATTCAGACTCGACACCGGATAGTGATAGGTGGGCTCCTGGATGGAACTTACCAGCATATCGCCCCTGGATCTGCTCAGTGGGCCGAGCACGATGGACCAAGCCTCGTATAAGCACTTGTTGATACATGTTCTATTTGTCTATAGTTTCAGTCGCATGACGATGCGGGGATTGCGTTACATATAATACACATGGACGTATCTGCGTCGGTCAAGCGTGGTCATCCTTGATGCCCCAGCTGCCGACCAGCGCCATCGCTTTGTCGTCGCCCCGGGCAAGACGGTCGTCCTGCAGGGTGTCCGCCAGGCACTGCCACGGGTCGCGGCTGCCTCCCCACTTCAGGAGGTTCTCTTTGAGCCGCTCGCCGTTGGCGCGGTCGAGCGCCTTGCCGTCCGCGCCGGCGCGGAACACCACGCGCCACACCCGCTCCGCCAGAACGCGGTCGAAGACGTAGCTGTAGTAGGTGCTGCCGTACCCGTGCAAGTGGCCGAAGAACCCCTGCCAGCACGTGCCGGGGGGGTCGGGGCCGCCCTGGGAGTACTGTCTCTGCAGGTTGTGGTAGACGTGGGTGGAGTCGAACGATGGGTCGGCGACCTCGGGGGCGTGGTAAGACTGGTCGAGGAGGGAGAGAAGGATCTGGTTTTCGGTGTCGATTCCCTCGAAGCGCTTCGCCAGACGGATTCTCTCGGCAACCATCTGGTACGGCAGGGGCTCGTCCGTCTTCCAGTGTCTTGCGAAGAGTCCCAGCACGGACGGGTCGGCTGCGAAGTGCTCCATCAGCGTGGACGGGAGCTCGGCAAAGTCGGTCGCGCATCTCGTGCCCGAAACGTTCTGGAGCTTGGTGCGGGCTAAGATCGAGTGGATGGCATGCCCCATCTCGTGGAAGAGGGTCTCGACCTGGTAGTACGAGAGAAGCGCCGGCGCGGAGCTGCCAGCGTCGTGCTTGGGGAAGTCGCAAACAAGCGCAATGGTGGGCAGCTGCATCAGCACGCCATCCTGCTGCCAGCTCTCCATGCCATCGTTGGCAGCTTGCTCGGGTCTCTCGAACTTGGGCATGTCGGAGGTGGCATTGTGCAAGTCTTCCGCAGCCTCTTGGACTTCATACGGGGCGATGGCTCGGGAGCAGCGCACTGTGAAGTGGGCAGGGTTGGGCGACTTGTCCTCTCTGAAGAACAGATCGCAGTACAGGACGGCGATCAGCTCGCCGGTATCCGTGACGACGTCAAGCCGTCGAACGTCCTCGTGCCAAGTCTCGCCCGGCTGGGACTCCTTGGGCTTGAACTGGATACCGTAGAGACGGGTGAACAACCTCGACATGCCCTGCATGACGGTTCCGATCGAGAAGAAAGAAGGGAGATGATCGGGATGACGGACTGGAAGCCTCATTTCGGAGCGTACGCCGTCCATCAGGAAATCCTTGTCCCAAGGGTGAACTTGCGTAGCAGTGGCGTCCAGCCGAGTCTGCTTCAGCTTCAGGAGATCCGCCATTTCCTCTTGGACGATAGGGGTGTTATACTTTTGCAGCGCCTGAAGAAACTGCATCACAGCGCCGGGGGACTTGGCCATCATCCTGTCTTTCAACGAGAGGTGAGCGTAGCTCGAGAAGCCCGCTAGGTTCGCCAGCTCGGACCGAAGCTTGAGCATCGTCTCCAGCAGACGAACTGTCTGCTTCGAGGCGGTGCGCATCGCGGTGTACACCTCCTTCCGCGTCTCCTCATATTTGACGCTACGGAGCGCGGCCTGAGCTTCAGGTCCGGTGGTGGGGAGGCGCAACTTGCCCCTCGTGGTGAGCGCGCGGGCAATTCCGGGATACAGCCCGTAGAAGCTCGACGAAGGGAGGGCGATTTCCCTCTTCGAGGGCGACATGTCCGAGACAAACATGGATCCGACCTCGCTGATCTGTTGCGAGAGGTCGACGAAACGGTCTCGCTCCTGTTGCGGCAGGTCGACGGCGGACTTTGTGAAATCCAGCTTGAGAATCTCCGCAACGGTCCTCTCCTCCTCCGACCATGCCGCGACGACGTCGGGCTGCCCCATGGCCTTCACCAACTGGTCGCTGAGCCCGGTCATCGTGTTCAGCTGGTTCATGTACTGATAAACCATGGACCAGGCACCGGCAGCTGCTTGTTGGAATCGAGGGTCTGGGTGCGTCATTTTGACAAAGTCGGAGAGATCGAGGACTCGACAAAGGAGGTCGCTTAGGCGGTCAAGATCCTTGACAATGGCCTGGTACTCGGATACACTCGATGCATGGAGGACGCGGTGGACGATCTTCTGCGCCTTCTCCAAGCTCCTGCGGGCGAAGACGTAAAAGCCATTCGGGCTGGTGAGGTATCGGTTCTTGAACAGTCCGACGCTGGGCCCGGCCGCCTTGAATGCTTTCGCGACCCGGTCGGGGGAGTCGAATAGCTCGCGGAGGATTGCATCGTCGGTGTTCCTACCCGGGGGCGAGTGGTCGGCGGTAATACTCGAGGGCGCGGCGCCGGAGACGGCCGCCATCCATCGGCGCGGTTGTCCTCGGGAAGCTTGCCGAACACATCGGGTGCAGACCCAAAGGTTGCGGCTTGGAGACTTGAACATTATATTTGCTTCCCGTCGGGGTGGCAACCATCACCGCAGGTCTGGGCCAAGAGGTGGTAAAATAAAATAAAAAACAAGTGGCAAGAAAGGGAAAAAAAGCGAGGGCGCTGGTAGAAATCACCAAGAACCGCAGCTGGAGAAATACGTAGGGAGAATAACTATTGGGAATAAGATAACCAATGCATTACCGGGATGTCATCCGGACTCCAGGATGGGACATTTTTTTTGTGCAAGGGTGTGCAAGTGCATAATCGAATTCCCGAGCTCCGGAAATAGCCGCAGCGTGGGCCCTGGCATTGGCTACTTACTTGCAAGGCGCTTGTGCATCATTCCATGACATCCAAATAATTCTCGCGAGACCAAGAACCAATTCCCTCAATCGACCAATTGAGCGGACCATGGCTGCTAGAGTGTTGCTACAACGGGTAAACAGCTCTTTTCAACCCTCTTCCGTTTGATCCAACTGCTGACTTGGGACGGATAGCGCGCCGCGCCGTTGGCAGCGACGGTGATGCTGGGAGGATTCGCCCTGGCCCCCCGAACTGCTCACGCTGAAGCTCCCGAGAGCAGCCAGGTACGTCCGCTGGAGACGGAAGCCCTTGCAAGGAACGGGGTGCTGACCTCGACGCAGTTCAAGAAGCCCATCTACGACGACCCGGAGCTCCCTGCGACGAGCGGAACTCTCCCCCCGATCCCCCGGGCCGAGCAGCCTCCCCCGGTCCAAGAACCCAAGACCCGAGGACCTACTCCCACCGACCGTCTCGCCGTCCAGATCGGCAAGGCGCGCCTGGCCCTCTACCAGTACGTCGTCGGCGCCGAGGATGCCGTCAACCGGACGATGGACAAGGCCTTCAACCTCGAGCAGTCCTTTACCACCACGGTCGCCTCCCTCGCCCCTCCCCGCGAGAGCGGCGAGAAGCTGATGCCCGGCGCCATCTACGTCCTCGTCGCCGCCATGGCCGGCAGTATCGTCACGCGCAACCGCAGCATCGTCCTGCGTGCCACCGCTCCCCTGGCCCTCGGCATCACCGCCGGCTGGACCGTCCTGCCCATCACCATGGGCAACGTATCCAACCTCGCGTGGAAGTACGAGCAGCGCTTCCCAGTCGTCGCCCAGGGTCACCTCAAGCTCCGTGAGAGCATCGAGAACAGCTGGCGGAGCGCGAGGCTCCACAGCGAGATTGGTGTACGATATGTTGACGAGAAGGTCACGGACGCCCGGGAAACCGTCGAGGACTGGGTCAAGAAGGGCAAATAAAACAAGGGCGGGACTGTATCATAGAAGCGAATAGAGTCGCTGCAAACGGTTCCTTTGTAATTCAAATAGTTCATCAGCTTGAGAGACTGGTGCGTTTCGAGCCAAGTTGCTCGGCATCGGATGATATGTACTATTTGCTATGTGGATGTTTCTAGTATCCCTCATTTCTGTATTCTTGGGTTGCCCGTCAAAACGGCCCAACATGTCGCTATGCTTTGTTCCAACCGGACCCCAACGCCTTTGTATGCAAACCACCCTCGCGAGGTATCAAGACCCATCGCTCATATCTGGAGGGCAGCAGCAGCAGTCGACTGAACTGGCCGGGCTGGCGGGGCTTCCGACGGAGCGTTGACGCCCCGTTGAGACTTGTTGCGAGGAGCCTGGTTGGCACGGCTCTCGGCCATTTTGCCACCAGCTGCCATGGCGCTCGGGTTGCTCTTCTTGCCGCCCTTGTTTGGCCCCTTCTCCGGGTCGACGCCCTTGTTTAGGTCTGTCTGTTGGGCAAGCTCAATGAGGTCCTCGAGTCCGAGGGCGCGGCATATCTGCGTATAGCTCTTGCACTGGTTCATCTTCTGATACATCGCACTCTTGCCTGGCACGATCTGACACAGCAGATACTTGGTGTTGCCGTATTTGTTGGCAACTTCCAAGGCGTACTTGACATAAGTCGCCGCGATTTCCTCCCAGGACGCAAGGCCCCCATCCACTTTTGACCTGAAGCAACTCGAGTTGGACTCGGCGGCGGTCGCAATCATGGCACCATCGACGCCGTATTCCTTGATCAGGTCCACTGCGTGATCTCGGCTCTCGACGTCGCCGTTCATGATGCAAGCAACGCCGGCCTCGTGGCAGACTTCCGCGACCATACGGAGTTGTTCACGGATCGCTCGCTCCCTAGGTCTCATAGGAGTCGTTCGGCAGTGGATCGTGAGGCCGGTGATACCAGTGGCGCAAAGCTTCCGCACAAGGGCCTCGGTCTGTTCCGGGGTATCGAGGAGGCGGATCTTGACGCTGATGCCAACATCGAACTCCGGCATGATGTTTGCCACCAGAGCCTCCAAGATCGCACAGAGCTTGTCGGGCGTCTTCAAAAGAGCCGCGCCCATTCCGCCACTAATGCTGAAGGGCTTGGGGCAGCCAGCATTGACGTCGATGCCAGCCACATCCCCCGCGACAAGTCTTGCTGCCTGGACAGCCAAGTCCGGATCGGCCGTCCCGATCTGGAAGATCAACTTGCCCGCCTCTTTCTCCGGGTGCGTGCTGAAGACCATGGCCTCGGGTATGGTCTTGGGCGGGTTCTTCTGCCCGAAGGAGGGGATCTTGGTCCAGTCGATCGTCTTCGTAATGGGGTTCACTCTACGAGTGGTGCCGATCATGGCCTTATCGACGGTCTCGGGGCCTGGGAGAATTCGTCAGTGACATTTCCATGCCGCCAGGAGTCTTGCCACTTACCCCATACCAAGTCTGCGCCATAGTGCAGCGCCAGGAGGCGGGAGGGAAGTTCGCCGGACCGGACCATCGGCGCAAGAACGATCTTGCCCCTATAGTCAACCCCACGACGGGGGATGGGGACTTTCTTCATTTCTGAACCCATGGTCTTGAGCAGCGTGCGAAGGGACATGACATGGAAGGAAACGGAAGCTACATAGCTTTGGGCAAAAGAAGTGAAAGTGTTCGGCGCAATCCGATGGCCAACTCTTCGGCGATGCCCTGACGGGGTTAGAGGATGGAGAAAAGCATGGTATCTTATCGATAAGCATAAGCGTATAACGGGAGGTATAAGCCCCTCGAACTGAATCTATGCATCTAATGTATAGCCACCATTTCACACTTCCATGCCCTCGTTCAACATGCCTTGGGGAGTTCGATATCAATCATCCACGGATGGTGAAGCGCTGCCTCGCCTGATGCACCCTCTATTGCGGCGTTGACAAAGAGTGTTCGACTCCTGAAATCAAGCGGATCCAGATCGCCCTGGCAGTGACTAATTTCGCAGCACTCGGCAAGAGAACTCTGCTTCACAAATTGTCTTTTGCGTGCGGATTCCTCTGTGGAATCGGTCGGTAATGATTTGAAGTCACGCAAGGTTGCTATGACTGAGGATTCCTTCAAGAAGCCATCCCCACCTGTGCCTGTTGACTCGTCGGCCAGGATTTCGTTCCACGTCACCATTTCGGCGCCCCATCCTTCATGGATATGGCCACAACAATGCAACTGAGGCCGGGCCCGGGCGATGGCGTTGAAGAGGTCTGGACAACCTGCCTGATGATTGGCCCTAGTGTGGTCTAGCATACCCAACGCCGGGCCATGCGTAATGACAATATCGGTTCCCTTCTCGATGGCAAAGTCGTGGCCGTCTTCAGACCGATATTGGAACCCGGGGAAGCCTCCAGCGGTGGGAGTGTGAGGGCTCGCGAACACCTTGAGGCGAGCGCCGTTGGCCAACGTGAAGATATGCGTCCCTTCTTCGAGCAGGAATATGCCCGCGTTCTTGGCCTCCTCAAACAAACCGCGGGCCTCTCCAGGATTTCCCTTCTTCGCCGTGTACTTTCTCCGCACCTCTGGATTGACGTGCCGTTTCTCGATGAATTGTTTATTGAACCGGGCTACGTCTAGAGTAAAGTCATGGTTGCCGGGGACGACCAACTTGAGGGGCGCTTCAACGGAACTCAAGTCTTTGATCAGGGTTCGGTATTCTTCGAGGTTGGACTCATTTGTAAGGTCACCGCAATGGATGGCCACGTCCGCCTGGTGTCTATAGCGAAGCCGAAGGCCATGGGTATCTGAAATGATGAATATGCGAGTTTTGATAAGGCTCTCTCTAGTAGTCATTGCGCCGCTGAAGGTCTGCAAAACAAAAATAGTGCTTGGGCCGAAGTGAACTGGTTCTCGTAATCACGGCTGCTTGTTTGAAAATTCCTAGGGCAAGGAGAAGTGACAATGTTGAACGTAGCTGAAGGACACAGGGTCAAGATGATGAATATGCTGGTAGCAGAGCTAGGGCATAAGAGGTTTGAGGAAAGGGATCGGTGACTCGTCTCCTGAAACAGTCATCTGCCCCATTTGCTGACCGGGGCTTGCCATCACAGAGGTTGGCGCCTTCACAGTGGTCGACATCATGATAACCTCACACTCTGAAGCAATGGAGACATGGTTGACTGTTGCATAAACGCAAAGGTCACTCTAAACTAACTACTACTACGTGCTGCGTAGTTGAATAGGACGAAAACCGATCGATACAGCAGCCTTTGGAGGGGTAAAGGAGGGGCAGGCAATAGAGCAGGGGGGGTCTTTGGGCGAGCTCCAGCCACGGTGAGGCTAGTGAAGAAATTTTCCCAGGTCCTTCCGCGCGCCAGGTTGCTGTCGCGACAAGACAGACTGAGAGCTTCTTCCGGTTTCTCCCTGGCCCCATAACTCTCGGTACGGTACCTGTACCAACCCAGCAGAAACCACATGTTGTCAATCTGCAATCCCGACAGCCGCGAGTCCCTCGAGCTCAAGACCCCCATCCTGTCAATAGTAGCTGAAGCCAACCTGCGGTTATCCGTATCCGTACTTACCTCGCTTTTAGCGTCTTGCGCACCTCTCTCACACTCTCTCTGCCATTGAACCGAACCTCGGATGCAGGACAAAGGCTGTTTGACACTGTAGTCTCTCCTGCTAAAGATCTCCCCTATTGTGTGCTAACCTTAAACTCCAACATCCTTCCCTCCCTACAATTCCCCTTCCTCCCCTTCTTCTCTCTTGAGTCCGATTCCACTCCGGCCCAGCGCCAGGTCACTTTGTACACGCACACACACATGCCGCTCCTACGAGGGATTAAGCTGCAGCTCCCCCCCAAGACAACCGTCAGCCGAGCCGCTGCCCCCGTGTCTGTACTGCGACTGCCTTCCACCGCCCGCCGCGCACTCAGTTTTCGCGTGCATTCCGCCCGACCCAGTACCGTTTCCACTCTCACTCGTCGACCCCCGATTCAGGCCCCGTCCCGGGCCAATCAATCAGCAACCCTGGCGGCACACACCAAGCTAACGCCCGGGTCGCCTACCCCTCCCCCTCCATCCCTCCTTGCATCATCCGCCAACGGCACCCCTCCTCGCCCATCACAAACTGCTGCCGCCCCGGCCTTTAAATCCAAAATTCCCTCCCAACGCACCGCCCAGATTGCCCGTCACTTCTCTACCATCTCAAAGGACTCTGACCCAAGTTTCCACCACGCACCGCCCGCAATGGCTTCCCCTTACTCCCTCCGCAAGGTTGGTGCTCCCAACACCTTGGAGCACCGTGTCTACATCGAGAAGGATGGCCTCCCCGTCTCCCCCTTCCACGACATTCCCCTCTACGCCAACCAGGAGCAGACCATCCTGAACATGGTTGTTGAGATCCCCCGCTGGACCAATGCCAAGCTCGAGGTAAGAAAAAAATCATCCTTCCCCTTCTCAATGCTTCGCCCCGATGCAGTATCTCTGGCTAGTACCAGCAATCACGAAATGAACAAAAGTGGTGCTGACCGACACTCCCTACCATAGATCTCCAAGGAGGAGCTCCTCAACCCCATCAAGCAGGACATCAAGAAGGGCAAGCTTCGCTACGTCCGCAACTGCTTCCCCCACAAGGGCTACCTGTGGAACTACGGAGCCTTCCCCCAGGTACGATTGACCGCCGAATGATACCCCTGTGCTTGGGAACTACCCAGCTGACCTCTCGCCCCAGACCTGGGAGGACCCCAACGCCATCCACCCCGAGACCAAGGCCAAGGGCGACAACGACCCTCTCGATGTCTGCGAGATCGGTGAGCTTGTCGGCTACACCGGCCAGGTCAAGCAGGTCAAGGTCCTCGGTGTCATGGCCCTGCTCGACGAGGAGGAGACCGACTGGAAGGTCATCGTTATCGACGTGAACGACCCTCTGGCTCCCAAGCTCAACGACGTCGAGGACGTCGAGCGCCACCTGCCCGGTCTCCTGCGTGCCACCAACGAGTGGTTCCGCATCTACAAGATTCCCGACGGAAAGCCCGAGAACCAGTTCGCCTTCACCGGCGAGTGCAAGAACAAGAGGTTGGTCCGCACCCGCACAAGACGCGCCCTGACAAACAGCTAACAATCGCCGCAGCTACGCCATGGACGTCGTCCGCGAGTGCGCCGAGGCTTGGGAGAGACTCATCACCGGCAAGACCCAGGCCGGCAGCGTCTCCACGTAAGTTATCACGTCATCCCTTGCCGCGCCATTCCGGCTGTTTGCTAACCAACTTCATCACAGCGGCAACACCACCGTCAGCCAGTCTCCCGCCCGCATCAGCTCTGACCAGCTCCCTCCTCTGCCCCCTCACCAGGACCTCCCCGCCGACAAGATTGACGCTTCCATTGACAAGTGGTTCTTTATTAGCGGCGCCTCCGCATAAGGGAGTTCCTCTCTTGTGTTGACGAAAATGGTACTGACGGCGGATGCTCAAGCCAGATAGGGCTCAGACGTTTAGAGGTCGCTTTGTTAGTAGATGCTATTATTGAACACAAAAGCCGAAGCTCAATGGCCGAAGAGCATCAACTAGAAATACCAAAAAGTTAAAAAGTACCGTAAACCATATAGGGAGCATTGAGATGATCGTCATGCGTGAGTCGTGGTTCGCTGGATTTACACGTAGACATCTTCAAGCGGTGCGTCCTCGTTTTCTTGTATTACAAGCAGACGGCATCGGCATCGCTCTTCTAACTTTCTCCCGCGTATACAACGTCTTGGGAGACGCGCAATGATAGTCAATCGAGATTCCCCCTGGGGTTATCGTTCCCATCCCATATAAACGCCGGTACCGGTACATGCAATGCCATAATAATACAAGAATGCCCCTCCTTCCCCTCCTGCTTCTCGGTCCTGTTCTCTAGTCGGACAAGTCGGCCTGCTTCTGCAGACCGCGGGAGTGTCTGTCAACCTCCTCAATGATGTTCTTGATGCCCATCTTCTCGCAGTCGATGTTCATTTCCTTGCCGTCCTCTGCACGACAGTGAAAAAAAAATCAGTTGTTAGCCTAGTTTCCGCCCGTTGCAAAGTACAAAAAGTAAGGCCAGCACAGGGACCCGGGCGACATTCGCAACGTACTGAACTTGACAAACAGCGACGGGGGCTCCGTCGACGTCCGCGGCAGCAGGACCGTCTTGATCGCCATACCGGACGAGCGCGCCGTGGGCGGGATGAAGGAGAGGAACAGCCGCGCCGACTTGGCCGTGGGCGAGAAGGGGTTGAACTTGGTGGTAATCTCGGTCATGAACTTTGTGATCATCTTGGCGGTTTCTGCGGCTGCGAGAGCTCTGAAGCGGAGGAAGGGGGCTTGCAGGTCAATTCGGGGGTTCGCGGTCGGTTCTGGGGTCTCCTTGCCGAAACGGTCTGTCGTCTATGGGGGTGGCTTCGGTGGCGGATGATCTCAAGGCGGGAGTTTTCTCTGGTGATTGCAGTTCGCGCCTCTTCTGAGGGTGGTGGTTCCAACGAAGCTGTCGCCAAAAATTTGGGTCGCGTGGCTTGTGTTGCATGGGTCGGGAGGAACGGGAGCTTGGACGCCGTGCGTGCGTGTGTGGCTTTGAAGCCCCCCGGTAGACAGGTGTGGCGGCTTCCCGCATATCGGCCAAACGGGGCTTAACACTTGATCCTACATCATTTCGTCACCGCGAAAGGCCAGCTTGACGGACAACCTCGCCCCCTGCCGCACACCTCGAAGTGCACCACTTTCTACACAACTGTCGCAGCGTATTTCTTTTCCTTTTACCGCAAAACCCACGATAGGGCGCTTCCCATCGACAACCCGCATTTCCAGCGAATCTGCGGAACGGCCTCGTGGAACATGTCCTTCGAAGGCCTGCAGGAGCGCCTGACGGCCCTGCAGGAGACCACGGCCCAGCTCAAAGAGCTCATCGACAGGCTCCACACCCTCAAGTTCCAGCCGGGCTCGGTGCCCCTCGGTGCAGACGAGGACAACAGCGTCAGCGCGGAGCTTAGCACGGAGATCAACCAGATCCTGAGAGAAGAGGAGGATGACTTGGAGCTTCTGAGGGAGGAGGTCGAGGACCTCAGGGACGGGAGGCCGGGGAGCGAGGCTGAACATATCAAGACCCGTCTCAAGGATGGCGTGGAGAGACTGGGGCAGGAGCTCAAGAGGTAAGGGCATATCGACATTTACAGAGCAGCTCAGGGGTGGGTGAGAAGCATACGGTCACTAACATGCACGTGCAGTTCACGAGTCACATTTCGCAAGGCGCAACTCGTAGCGAAGCGCAACCTTTTACAGGCGCAGCGCCTCGAGCGCGAACTCCTCCTTCAGTCCTACTCGCAACCCGTATCCGAAGTATCTTCCCCGTCCATGGGCGCGCAAAAGCCGGACGTGATCCGCCACCGACAGGTCCACCAGACCAGCCAGAACACAAGTTCTCTGACCGATGATGACCAGCAAACGGTTGGGGCGAGCAGCAACGTCACAAGTGCTCTGCGGCGCACGCATGACCTCATCGCGGCAGAGCTGGCCCGCAGCGAGTTCGCGCACCAGACCCTGACGGAATCGTCGGCGGCGCTGGCGCAGCTCAACGACTCGTACGGTTCCCTCGACACGATGCTCGCGAGCTCCAAGGATTTGCTGGGCACGCTGCTCCGCTCGCAGAAGAGCGACACTTGGTATCTGCAGACGGCTCTTTACATGCTCATGGTGACGGGCGCATGGCTGCTGTTCCGGAGGCTGTTGTATGGGCCTATGTGGTGGCTAGTATGGTTGCCGTTGCGACTGATCTACAACGTCACAGTCGGCGGTGGCGGGGCAGTTGTCAAATACGCTGGTTCTGGGGCACCGTCGGAGGCGGTTGTGATCAACGAGGGAAAGATTGATGTTGAGGGTTTGCCGGATGATTCGCTGCCTACCGTACAGGTCGGGAGAGAGCCGCAACGATCGGCGGCTGGTGGAGATCCCGAGTCCCTGGTTGAGAAGGTGGGTAGAATTGTGGAGGAGATGCCGGCAGAGATCGGCGAAGAGACGACTACAGACGCGGGAGAGCCGGTAGAGGGCGAAGTTATTGGCCAGGTTCCCGGCGACGAGCCGAAGCAAGGGACGCAAGAGGAAGTCAGGCAGCGAGATGAGCTGTAAGCTAGCAACCGAGCCCAATGGAATTGTTCAGGCTGATGCCCGAACGGTCTCAGAGAAAGAAGGAATACCACCACATGAACAACCATCCGATTTCCGCGTTGATGTTTTCAGTCGCGTGGATTGTCGTAGTTGTACGACTGACAAGTAAAACCATATCGGTCACAGACCGGTGCAAGACTTCCGAAAGTCGAGACCAACGAACTCTTTGTCCTCCGAGCATGTTGCCCTCGAGAAGATAGAGGTTAGCGCGTGCTGAGTTCAGTGTTTGTCGACGGCGCATCTGCAAGTTTTACCTAAGCTCTCTCGGTTCGTCCCAACCGACATGCTTACTACTATTGTCACAAGCGTTGTTAGGTCGTTGGAAAGCTTCTGGACAGCCGGCGGGGTGATAACAGCCAATAATATAGCGCTGGGGTGCGGGCTTCCCTCGCCTGGTCATCCAGGTTCGCATGAACTCGGCGACGAGGGAGGAGCCAAGGCGAAGGCCTCGCGGGCCTTGTGTGGACGGTGGAGGGGGCGGCATGACGTGGTGAAATTTCCGGCCTTTGGGTGCGACAGGGAGAAAACACGGCAGCCATGAGATTTCGTTTTTGCCAATTGTTATCAGCAGAAAGTATGGCCCTGTGTCGCCGTTGTGACAGCATCCAAATGTGCCCAGATGAGACGGCTTTCGGAGACGGTGCACGCGACCCCTGACGACCCAAAAAGATGAGATTTCTTATTCGTTAGAAATTCCTCCGAATGCCCACTGTAAACGTGCGTGGACAGAGTCGAAGTGGCGCATCGCCACGAGCGGAGAGTCTGACGGCGCTTCCTTCTGGGCGGGCTGGGGCTCGTAACACAAGGCCAACGGCTGACCCTACAGCACAGCATTGGTACTAGAGAACTGGTGCCGGTGGATAGATATCTCGTATTCATGCACAAATGCACCTCGTGTGAGAGCACATGAGGCAAAAATGTATTCTTGGATTCGTTGGTGTCATTCTCGCCGCAACTAGGAGGGCAGGTTCGGAGGGTATTGCGCGCCAGCCTTCACAAGCCGTGTAAGCGGTCAACTGGAGGTTAAGAGTAGGACGATGATCAACTGCCGGGAATAGAGTAGTCCAATGTCCAGTTGGACGAGGATTAGGCTAGGTGAAGGGACGTTCATCCCATCCTCATTAAATGTAGTTCGAAACGAACCTACGCAGTAGGTTACAGGGGGGAGGGGGTATTCCAGGTGGGCTGCCGTTCCTGAAAGATCCATCCAAGGCAGAGAGACTGGTCGTAGAGGCCCGACCGCGGAAGCTTGTAGAAAAGAAGATGCTGGGACTTTGTTCACGTTCCGTTTCGTTTACCTAGTGCTCTGAGGGAACACCTGCACAGTAGCATAATAGGTAGTAGTACAAGTAGAGTGTGGCGCCCCAGTGCTTTGTCCGGTCGACAGGTCGACGGCGGTAGTTCGTTTGGCCCCTGAGACAGGGACATGTGCCTTTAGCCAATGATACGGTGACATTTGTCGGGAGACCATGCATTGCTCGAGAAGACGCGCTCTTTTCGTGTCACTGCGGTGGTTGCCGTCTGATGTCTTTCTGCTGTTGTTGTTAGCTGCTTGGCTGTCAACCCAACATCGTCCCAAGTCTCTACTCCTCCCACCTCGCGGAGAGTCCCTGCTGTAGTAGGTAGTGCAAATCTTGTCGAGCTGAGGTGACGGGATCGCCGCCGTATTGTACGGGCATCGTGCAGAAGCGAAATGGGGCATCAATGCTGTGGGCAACGAATACTGTGCGCTATGTGCGAAGGGTGCCAATGCAGTGATGAATGGAGCCCGTGGCAATTCCGGCGAGGTTCGATTGAGGCCTCGACAAAAATGCACAGCAGACAGAATACGAACAGACCACCCGACCAACGGCCCTCCACAGTCCACACTGATGTAATAATGGGAACCCGGCATGTTCTCCCAATGGGGACGGATCAAGGGGCGGAACAGATGGTAATTGGCTGCCGCTGCAAACGAAAAAACAACAAGAAAGTAAAAAAATCAAAGTGCAATCTTAAATTTGGATTAAACACCTGGTCCCAGACCCACTTTGGCTGGCAGCCAGCACGAGTCGCAAGGAACTGGCCCGGGAGTCACGAGTGTCTCTCGCTCTTGCTCTCGCTCTCCCTTTCCTCCTTCTATCTTACGCCGTGGTGGAGGAGGTGGAGGAGGACGAGGAAGGCAGATGGGCCCCTAGGGAAGGAGGAAGCGAAGCGGAGAGAACCTGCTCTGTCTCTTCTCCTGCCCTGTCCAAGGCGCAGGTACCAGTCTTTCCCCAGACCTGGCGCGATCCAATTCGATCAACAGGTCCCTCTAACCTTGCTTTTGTCTCCTCTTTTCCTCGCTTGTGTTTGGCTTTTGGGTCCTTTAGCCCACATCAACACAGCTTTGGCGCGGGGCCACTGGCTCGTAGTCGAGTCACAAGTCACGGGAGAGTAAACACATGCTCTCTCTCTCACCCGGCCTGAATCGACGGACAACCTTCAGAAGAGGGCGCTATTGCGTTCGCATCGACCGGTTCGGCTTCTGGCGCTTTGCCACTGCGTGAAAAGAACTTTCCAGGTTCCCATTGGGCCCACATCCTGGCTACCCACCCCAGGAAATCCGCCCTTGCCTGCAGACACAAGTGTGTTCCCCGGCCCACGGACACGAAGTAGAACTTCGTCGATGGGATGCGCACCTACGCAGTACTAAGTAGTAGCCGCTAAGGGGGGAGGGGGTGGGAGGAGAAGGGAAGGGGGCCACTTCCAAGAGTCAGACTAATCATAGCATGGCACCGGGGGGGGGGGTTCGCGCGCCTTGGGCTTGTCACCCCCCAAGTAGGAAAAGGTCAACGTTGTAGAGGGAGATGGCCTTTTGCTCGGGGTCACCACATACTATTAAACCCACCTCCGGTCCGTTCACTTTACACTCGCCCTCCCTTCCTCCCTCTCTCTCTCTCTAGCCTCTGCCGTCCATTCATTGCTCTACGCCTGTTTCAAAACGCCTACTCTCGCTGTGTGTATTCGAATATCAACAACTTACACTTAATACACCCGTGTAATATCACCAAACCAACACTCAAGATGCGTTTCACCTCCATCATCGTCAGCGGCGCTCTCGCCATCCTGGCCTCCGCCCAGTCGAGCACTCTCGCCACCTCTACCAGCACCGCTGCCTCCGCTGCCTCTTCTGAGCAGGCTGCCATTGCCAACTGCCTCAAGTCCTGCCCTGCCACCGATGTCGGCTGCCAGTCCAAGTGCATTTCGGTACGATAGCCTGCGCTCCCTTTCGCACATGGGTTTCCAGATGTTAGCCTGGGAATGTCTCCCCCGCAAAACCTCAAAAAGGTCAAGGGGCGTAGAGACTTCACAGAGGGAGCCAGATGGGATAAAAAGCAATCAAAGACTAACACGTGCGATTCCAGGTCCCCAACCCCAGCGAGAGCCAGGTCAACCAGACCACCGCTTGTGTTGCTGCCTGCCCTCAAGGCGACGGTTCCCCCGAGCAGACTCAGAAGTACGCCGACTGCTCCCAGAAGTGCATCAGCCAGTACTACTTCAGCAGCGGCGGTTCCCCCGCTGCCACCGGTGCCTCCGGCTCCGGCTCCGGCTCCGGCTCTGGTGCTAGCGCCTCTACCACCGGCTCTGGTGCCAAGGCCACTGGCTCTGCTTCCCGCACTGCCGGCGCCACCGGTGCCTCCGGTACCGAGGCTGCTTCCAGCGAAAGCTCTACTCCCAACGCGGCTCCCGCCCTTGTTGGATCCGCCTCTTTCGGCTTTGTCGGTATTCTCGGCGCTCTCCTTCTCTAAATATCTTTTTGGCATTCAATGATGGGCATAAAAGGGGTATGAGAAGATGTGTCAGATGAATGGGGCGAAGGGTATATACCATGTGTGGGAGGTAGCATGTTTGCTGTATATGGTCAATAATGAATAGGCATACATGGATATGTGTTAATGTACTAGCGGACACCAACGTCTGCCAACCTCAAATATTACAGCATTTTGCTCATTCCTCATTTGTGCCTTGAGTGGTTTCCTGCTACAATTCCTTGACACGTCTGCTTGGATCAATCAAGTCTTGGACCCAGTCGATCAACACATCGAAGCGGCGGGTTTATGCGAGAAGCGCCTACGAAGGGATTTGATCAGAGCAGCAAGCAGCCTTTACAGTCAGACATAAAAGGCACTGGACTGAACCTATGTTGCGTCAATCGCATCAGGGACGTCACAAGATTGGTATTACCTGAGTGCATTCCATCTAACCATAATATTGACTAGGCTCGTGTAGGCTTAACAACTGGAACGTCGCTGATCCAGGGAATGCCCAACTGTTTCATCTCAACGGCCAATTGAAATAGGTAATCCAGGCTACACAACGTCCTCGTTAGCATATTTCTCCACGCTTTTCCAAGACAGTGGTGTATATGTGTGGGAAATCAGGTACAAGGGATGGGAGAGAATGCTCTTAGAGACACAAGGATCGAGGGGTTCTGTCTCTCGAGCGGAGATCGTCTCTGGACCAGAATGAAGCTCACCTCTCGCATTGCGTCTTGGCCTTGTGGACGTTGTCGCCCCAGACGTAGACGCCGTGCCTCCGGACCAGGACGGCGTAGGTGTCGGGGTACTTATCCATGGCCTCCTCGAGAAACTCGGTCAGGTCTTCCTCGTGGGCCGTGTTCTCGATGACGGGGATGCGCAGGGTGTCGTGGTAGCCGAGGTTGCCCTGCTTCTGGAAGCCTTTGCCGAAGCCCTTGATCTGCTCGATGTTGTTGATCTCGAAGAGCTTGTCGTCACCGGCGCCGCGGGACTCGAGGATCAGGGTGACGAGGACGGCCCAGTGGGAGTGCGTGTGGATGCAGCAGCCGGCGCCGCGGCGGGTGAAGGCGGCGAGGAAGAGCGGGGTGCACTGCGAGGGCTTGTAGGACGGCGGGGAGCGCAGGTAGACGCGGTTCTTGAGGGACGACTCCTGTGCGGCGAGGGAGAGGACGTAGATGTCCTGTGCCTTCATGAGCTCCTTCTGGACGCCCGAGGGGGCGAGGTAGACGAGGTCACTGGGAGTGTGTAAGTGAGAGCCATGGTTCTGTGCTTTGCGGGCATGAGGCGCCTGGGTTGGTCGGGCGAGTTGGGCAAGTGGTCGGCGGTGTTTGTGGTCTCTCTTTATATGAGATGGGAGCCGAGCAAGTGAGATTGCGAGGCATCTTTGCTCGCACAAACATGAGAACAACGCAGGCTGTGGCGTCACTTACTCATCTCGGATGGAGCAGCCACCACCAGTGCCCGTCACCCAGCCCAGGGTCCAGAACTTTGCACACAAGGAAGGGATGAGGTTCGCCGGGTGCTCTGGGTCGTCCGAGGTGATGAGCTGGTCGGGGTTCTGGATCTCGCTCGTAGACGCCATGATGAACTGTTTCCGAGATGATATCTGAAAGCGGAGGGGGAGGGGTTGTCCGCGGGGTAGAAACGCAGACGGGATAGCAAGGGACGAGAAGCTCGAGGTTTAAGTGAGGCAAACCTAGTTGGACATAAATCTCGAAGAAAAACCCGGACAGATAAGCCTTTGCTGGACTGAACCAAAGATCAGAAACGAGCGCAACAATATCGAGATAAGGAGTTGACTCGTTCAGTGAGCCAAAATGTGTTATTCACTCAAAATGAGGCTCCAGAGTTTTTCGGCCCAAGCCACATGCATGCATGTGAGGCTGAAATCGGCCGAATTGGCCGGTGGCACCTTGTGTCTGCCCCACATGGCAAAGCACGCAAGGCACGGAACGTTCTCCTCCTCTTCCCAGTATTACGGCACGGCTGGTTGGTGTGAGAGGAGAGACCCGTTTCCATTGGTCGAACCCTCGAAGCTCTCAACTTACGGTGCCAATAGACCCATCACAAGCTTCTGAAAAACCCCGGCTGCGACTGGTGCCTTCAGGAGAGGCATGCGACAGTGGGAAAACCTCAGGGGAGCTGGGGCGACACAAGTTACCGGCTAGGAACTGATGAGACACACCGGTGAAGAATCGGCAGCTAGTCCGGCCGGATTGAGGCAGATTGGGTGGTGTCCTGCAGGAGATGCGGGAAAAGGACACCTAACCTCTTTCAACGACAGCGACCGCCGGGTTGCTACTCTATCCCCTCGAGTGGGGACGACGAAGGGGCTCTACTATGTGCATAGTATGCGAAGCTCCCGTGACATATTACGGATGGGGCCGATAAATAAGTGCAATTGAAATCCGACTCTGAGATTGAACCCATGAAACCGCCTGCCCAAAGCAGAAAGTACTTGGAGAGGCGCTGAAACCTAGCCAAGATCGCCTAATGCCGATGGCTATCAGACACTGCCACAGCCGAGGCATATCTGCGCGCTTTTGCAATCTGTTTGACATCTCTGTTATAGTATCCGTGAAGCTTCCCGGGATCGATTGTCATGCAGGAGCGGTGGCTACGGCGCAGCGACAATGCAGCCAATCCCCAGAAGTATCGGGATCAGCCGCCGACCTAGTTCTCCGAGTCTTGATCTTCTCGGTTGAAGCGCCCTCAGTGCTTACTAAGAAACATATGACGGGTATGAGATCCGTATGGAATTCCGTACAATCGATTGTACAGCGTATTGTAGACCGAGTCTAGAGAAGATGAGAGGCGCTGCGCCTAGGCAATGGTATCAACGGATTCATTGTATTCCACCAGTTACCCCGGGCAGAGCGGCAGGCTGAACTGGGAAGAGCTTGGTTCCGCAAGCCGGGATGCGCATCTGAGGTTTGGAAGCTCATCGAAGCACCATGAATCCCCCCTCTCTTCCCTTTCACTGTCAAAGCCGGCGGATCCCTTGCCTTCCGCCAAGGGGCCCCCGCACTTTCCTTAGCCACAGCCTCCCAGTCCGCAGTTCATTGAGTTCAACAAGGCAGCCCCACTGAAAAAGGTACCACAGCGCTTTCGGATTGGTGCGTCGGGCATCAGTGACCCCGTGCGACCCCTACAACCCTGGGAATGCGCACGCACGCACGCAGACGGCAACTGCTGCTGCTCATGCTGCTCCTTCCTGGCCGGCCCCCCCAAATCCCCAGTTTTATGGCAGAGTGATTGGATCAGATGGCTTGCCTTGCATTACCCCAAGAGGGCGATAGTGAGCTCTCCCCTAGCTGCTGGGTGCTGCTTTGGTGGTGCTGGGCCTGGTTGGTGCTCTCAGTACCTTGGTGTACGGATACGGATACCTTTACCACAAAAAAAGGACACGTTGAGCACAACCCGCCGACGAGCACCTGCTTCACAGACTGATAAATCCGGCGCCTTCCTCGCCCCATTCCTTCCGAAACTCTTTTCCCTCTCCTTGGGAAATTCCTCCTCGAAACAACTCAACCCTCACCATCCATCGCGCTGGGAGCAACTCTTTCTTTGTCATTCAATTGGCAACCCTTCTCTCTCTCTCTCAAACCCCAATAGCTTTAACGCTGCTTCCTGCCCCCTTCCTGAACCCGATCTGAGCCTTTGAAGTCGCGAAGCCGGTACCCTTTCGCCCATCATGAAGTTCAACGCTGCTGCGTTGTCCGCCGCGGCTCTGCTCGCTGGTGGTGCCTACGCCGACGATGCTCAGAAGGTCCTGAGTGAGGACAAGACCTCTACTGCCGCTGAGTCTGCTACCTCGGTTGCCCCCAAGCTGGCTACTTTCACCGTAAGCTTGCTCCCTCCTTCCCCGCCCCTGGCTGCCTGTTCTTTGTTACTCTGCATGATCCCCTCACTGCTTCTGTGCTGTGATCTCATGCCCGGCGCACGAGCTCGAGTGTATCAGCACGGGGACTGGAGTATTCTTTGAGCTTCTCCGCATCTGCTCAATCTGTCAGCAATACTGTGCAATTATCTGACAATGGTTTTTCCCACACACAGCCTACCTCTCTCAAGGCCCCTTTCCTTGAGCAGTTCACCGACGACTGGGAGACTCGCTGGAGCCCTTCCCACGCCAAGAAGGACTCCAAGGACGATGAGGAATGGGCCTACGTCGGCGAGTGGGCTGTTGAGGAGCCCACCGTCTACAAGGGCATGGAAGGCGACAAGGGTCTTGTTGTCAAGAACCCTGCTGCTCACCACGCCATCTCGGCCAAGTTCCCCAAGAAGATTGACAACAAGGGCCAGACTCTCGTTGTCCAGTATGAGGTTAAGCTTCAGAGTAAGTTCCAGGTCCTAGCGCCCATGTGCTAGCCATCTCCGATGCTGACAACCATCTCCTACAGACGGTCTCGAGTGCGGTGGTGCTTACCTCAAGCTCCTCCGTGAGAACAAGGCTCTCCACCAGGAGGAGTTCTCCAACGCCACCCCGTACGTGATCATGTTTGGTCCCGATAAGTGCGGCCACACCAACAAGGTCCACTTCATCTTCAACCACAAGAACCCCAAGACGGGCGAGTACGAGGAGAAGCACCTCACCTCTCCTCCCACCGCTCGCATCGTCAAGACCACCGAGCTTTACACCCTTATTGTTCACCCCAACAACACTTTCATCATCCAGCAGAACGGCGAGCAGGTCAAGACCGGCTCCCTTCTTGAGGACTTCTCCCCCGCCGTCAACCCTGAGAAGGAGATTGACGACCCCAAGGACTCCAAGCCCGAGGACTGGGTTGATGAGGCCCGTATCCCCGACCCCGAGGCTAAGAAGCCCGAGGACTGGGACGAGGATGCGCCCTTCGAGATCGTCGATGAGGAGGCCACCAAGCCCGAGGACTGGCTTGAGGATGAGCCCCTTACCATCGCCGACCCTGAGGCTCAGAAGCCCGAGGACTGGGATGACGAGGAGGATGGTGACTGGGTCGCCCCTACCGTCCCCAACCCCAAGTGCGCCGAGGCCTCTGGCTGCGGTCCCTGGACGAAGCCCATGAAGAAGAACCCCGACTACAAGGGCAAGTGGACCGCGCCTTACATCGACAACCCTGCCTACAAGGGCGTCTGGGCTCCCCGCAAGATCAAGAACCCCGACTACTACGAGGACAAGACCCCCGCCAACTTTGAGCCCATGGGCGCTGTAAGTTTCCTTAGCTGACACGCTGGATGAATATCGTCTTTTGCTAACGACGGAACCAATAGATTGGCTTCGAGATCTGGACCATGCAGAACGACATCCTCTTCGACAACATCTATATTGGCCACTCGGTTGAGGATGCCGCCAAGCTCGCCGAGGAGAGCTTCAAGGAGAAGCACCCCATCGAGCAGCTCCTCGAGCTCGCTGACAAGCCCAAGGAGGCCGAGAAGCCCAAGTCTCCCAACGACCTCAAGTTCCTCGACGACCCCGTTCACTTCATCAAGGAGAAGCTCGACCTCTTCATCACCATTGCGCAGAAGGACCCCATCCAGGCCGTCAAGTTCGTTCCCGAGGTTGCCGGTGGCATCGGTGCTCTTCTCGTCACCCTCATTGCCATCATTGTTGGCATTGCCAGCTCTGGCAGTGCCCCTCCGGCTGCCAAGAAGGCCGCCGCTGACGTGAAGGACAAGGCCAAGGACGTCAAGGACAAGGCTTCCAAGGCTGTTGCCTCGGGCGCTGACGTCGCGAAGGATGCCACCAAGCGCAACACCCGCAGCTCGTCTTAAACTGGAGTGGTTCGAAGATGGATTTGTGAATTAGCTTGCTCTCTCCGATGTTGGCGGGAAAGGAAAAAAATAGGGCCGTTGGCCAGAAGTCTCGTGCCAACATGGCACCAGTGTGATTTCGGGACCAAAGAGAGAGATACGGATGCTGCTTTTTTCAGTTTAACTCCCTCATTACGTCTGTTTTGGCCCAAAGGACAGAGCACGGCGTAGGTGTATACTAGGTAGCTGCCAAAAAAAAGGGATTTGACCAAACAATCACTACATGCTGTGAGGTTATAAGTCTAAGTGAATGTATTAGTAACTGCCGTTCCATCATGTCGATTACAGAACGAGATAGTATAAGTTTCCGTGGCCAATTGTGGTAGGTATGCACCTTAGGTCGTTGCTATGCAGGTTTGAGATCCACATGCCGCCAAAGCGAGACGCTGTTTACGCCGTTTACGCTGGTGCAGGCAGAGTGCCCGCGCAACGGTGCTCACTCACGCTGCTCCCAGCACGGATTCCTTCGGCATTAGACGGCATAGGTGCCGACCTCGGCGCCAGAGGTTCTGGGGAACTGGGCGGGGGATCCGGTGACAGCGTAACCAGCGTTATCTTACCCCACCCCAACCTTTCCCCACACTCCCTGGGACCTCGCCGAGTTCCTGGATGGGGGGGCTTTATAAGGGACTGTAGGTCGCTCGACTCCGCCCGCCGTCGTCGTGTCTTCCTGCTGGTTTGCTGGTTGAAGTGGCTGGTTATTGGTCTAAGACGGAACGGACAGACCTGCGTAGTGTGTAGCACCGTTTGTTTCTAATTGCCCAATTGCTCTCCTCTGAGACTCTATTACACCTGACCTCTCCTCTCCCCTTCCCCCTTCCCCCTTCCCCCTTCCCCCTTCCCCCTTCCCCCTTCCCCCGTCCCCCGTCCCCCGTCCCCCTTCCCCCTCCGCCCTTTGCCCCTTCTTCTCTTCCCTTTCCTTCACAATGCGTCGAACCATTTCTCGAAGCATTACTGCCGGTGCTGGCCGAACCTCTGGAGTGTCCCTCGCCCGCTCTTCACTGTTGTCCTCGGCAAAGATCATGCCATCCTCCAGCTCCCCCGCCTCCGCCGTCGCGGCGAGGAGGATACACGCCACGGCGCAGCACCTCAACGCCGCCCTCGCCTCGACGGCCGAGTCGTACCCCAACACACACGAAAAGATCGCGAAGCCCGAGGACACACCCTACTTCATCGACAACAAGTTCGTCACGTCGAGCGCCACCGACTTCATCGACCTGCATGACCCGGCCACCAACAACCTCGTCACCCGCGTGCCGCAGATGACGACCGAGGAGCTGCAGGCCACCGTCGACTCGGCCGCCAAGGCCTTCCCCAAGTGGCGCGCCATGAGCGTGCTGGCCCGCCAGCAGATCATGTTCAAGTTCGTCGCCCTGATCCGCGAGAACTGGGATCGCCTGGCCGCGAGCATCACCCTCGAGCAGGGCAAGACGTTTGCCGACGCCAAGGGTGACGTCCTCCGTGGTCTGCAGGTCGCCGAGGCCGCCTGCGGTGCGCCCGAGCTGCTGAAGGGCGAGGTGTTGGAGGTTGCCAAGGACATGGAGACGAGGAGCTACCGCGAGCCATTGGGCGTCGTGACGGCCATCTGCCCCTTCAGTGAGTGATTCCACCGAGAACAAACCGGTGTCGTTTCGGAACAGGAGGAGACAAAAGACAAGACTAACACTGCCTAGACTTCCCCGCCATGATTCCCCTCTGGTGCATCCCCATCGCGACCGTCACCGGCAACACCCTCATCCTGAAACCCTCCGAGCGGGACCCGGGCGCGGCCATGATCCTCGCCGAGCTCGTCCAGAAGGCCGGGTTTCCTGAGGGCGTCGTCAACATCGTGCACGGCGCCCACAGGACGGTCGACTTCATCCTTGAGGACCCCGTCATCAAGGCCGTGAGCTTTGTCGGCGGCAACAAGGCCGGCGAGTACATCTTCAACAAGGGCTCCGCCCACGGCAAGCGCGTGCAGGCCAACCTGGGCGCCAAGAACCATGCCGCCGTCCTCCCGGACTGCAACAAGAACCACTTCCTCAACAGCGTCGTCGGCGCCGCGTTCGGCGCCGCCGGGCAGCGCTGCATGGCCCTCAGCACCCTCGTCCTCGTCGGCGAGACCAAGGAGTGGCTCCCCGAGCTGGCCGAGCTGGCCAAGAAGCTCAAGGTCGACGGCGGCTTCGAGGAGGGCGCCGATCTCGGCCCCGTCATCTCCCCGCACAGCAAGCAGCGCATCGAGAGCCTGATCCAGAGCGCCGAGGACGAGGGCGCCACCATCCTCCTCGACGGCCGCGGCTTCAAGCCCGCCAAGTACCCCAACGGCAACTGGGTCGGCCCCACCATCATCACCAACGTGAAGCCCAACATGAAGTGCTACACGGAGGAGATCTTCGGGCCGGTCCTGGTCTGCCTCAACGTCGAGACGCTGGACGAGGCCGTCGAGCTGATCAACAAGAACGAGTACGGCAACGGCACGGCCATCTTCACCCGCTCCGGCGCCACCGCCGAGGCCTTCCGTCGCAACATCGAGGCCGGCCAGATCGGCATCAACGTGCCCATCCCCGTGCCCCTGCCCATGTTCTCCTTCACCGGCAACAAGAAGAGCATCGCCGGCGCCGGCGCAAACACCTTTTACGGAAGGCCCGGCATCAACTTCTACACGCAGCAGAAGACGGTCACCGCCCTCTGGCAGAGCGCCGACGCCATCTCACAAAAGGCTGACGTTGCCATGCCGACTCACTCATGAGCGTGGCCGTGAACGTGAAAGGAGGGGCAGCAGGTACGCCCGGGTACGCATATCGGAGAGGATGCCTGGTCTGGTCTGACCCGGCCTGGCCTTTTGAGGGGCAAGCGAACGGAATCTGCCGAATGGGACATTTTTGAGCATGTATTCTGAAATTGGTCGTTTTTCTGGGTGTTTTTGAGGAGGCGTGTGTGGTGGGCCGAAAATGACATGGCCGGAGGAGCAAGGCACACACAAAAATTGCATACATAACCGCGACGGCCGAGGCTGCTAGAGACCCGGCGGGATAGCCAACAAACGAAGCATAAGTTCCAGATATCATCGCCAACTTTGACATGAGAGACTTGTTTTTAATAACAAAAACCCATTTTCCCCCTTTCTGTTGAAACAAAAGATGATCGAGCCAGGGGCCGCTGCACGTAGAGTGCCCAAGGAGATGAATGCGTCGATTAGAATTTGGGTGTGCGTTGAGTTGAAAGCTGTCTGGGGGAGGAGTCTTAGTAATGAGAGGAGGTCTCAGACATAATCCCAAAAGTTCACTGCTCGTCTGGGACTCCTGCTTTTCAACCTCATGCAACAAAGCCAACGTCGACACCACCGCCGACGAGATCTACCACTTGGGCGGTGAACCGCGTTGGCGATCACGCTCCCGCTTGCAGGACATGGTAGCTACACGGGCCCTCGGACTCGATACTCTTGCTGCTCAGTGCTTGCCAAGAGAGGGTGCTTTACTGGCGCCAGGACCGTCGTTCCGCCCATCTCCGTCAGGCCGCGCTCCGAAACGAACAGTCACCGGGCTCACGCTGTGTATTTTCAAGACTTAGGCGCCAAGGGGTTTTTTCCAATAATGTATCAATTGACGGATCTCCCCGATACTCTCTTCCTCGAGGTCCTCTCCCACCTCACCCCGCGCGAGATCGTCCTCTGCCGCCTCGTCTCCCGCGCCTCCCACGCGGCCCTCGCCAGGCCCGACCTCTCGCGGGCCCTCCTCCATGTCTTCTTCCCCCGGTCGCTGGAATGCCGACTGCTGAGAGCCCGGGTCTCCTCGCCCCCACAGGCGCAGAAACGGCAGCCCCCGCCCCGAGGACATGGACGGCCGCGGCGGGGCGAATCCCCGAGAGGAGCAGCCGCCGCCGCCGCCGCCGCAGAACCGGACTGGCCCGCCCTCTTCGCACGCGTGGCCCGGCGCTACCACAACCTCTCCAGGGCGTCGTTCCACTCCCTCACGACGATTCCGATCCTGAAGCCGTCGGCTCTCCTTCGCTGCTTCGCACCGTGGGCCCGCCAGCTCTGCGTCGACGTTCACCTGGCGCACCTCGCGCTCGCGGACCCCAACTGGACATACGCCGACGGGGTGCTGGTATACCCTTCTCCCTCCCCAGGTTGTTCCGTCGCATCTTCCGGGCCGTGCTCCGGGACCTCACCTCCCGGCTCGTCCGCCTCTTCCACGTCCACGACGTCTTCAGGACCCCCCGTCTTGCAAGCCTTGGACCTGAACTCGGGCGACGAGTCGACGGTCCCCTTCGACTGGGCCGAGAAAGTCGTCCGTCGCGTGCGCCTCGCCGAGGGGACCCTTATTGTTGAGTGGGCAGAGGCGCAGGGTTCCCAACCGCTGATCGAGGGCGAGGTCGCGCATCGTCACTTCGCCACGGCGTTCGACGTGCGCGCCGTCTCCTCGCCTCTCCGTCCTCCGGGCCCGTCGAGCATGAAGCGGCCGGCAAAGCGGGATACGAGCGGAGACCCGGCAGCGATGGACGAGGGCGGGGACGGGGCAGCCCGCGACCAAGCCCCCGTGGTGACTTTCCGCTCGGAATGGAAGATGCACCACCCCGGCCTCCCCATCCTCACCTCGGACCGCATCTTCTCAACCCACAACGCGACGCACTACGCCCTCTTCGCCCACCAGCCCGCCCGCTCCCCCTGGGGCGAAGAAGACACCCCCCTCGAGCGCCTCGTCGTGTGGGCCCTCAACGAGCCCTCGCCCTACAGGCCCAGTCTCGACCCGTCGTGCTCGAACAAGCCCACCTCCGACCCGGGCCCCGACGTCGTCCTCCGCCTCACGAACGACGAGCTGGACCACTGGGGCGTGCGGCAGCTCCACACGCCGCGCCTGATGCGACTCGCCCTCGACACCGCCCCGCACGACGGGGACGACGAGACGGACACCGCCCCACGCGGTCACGTCTTCGTCCAGGAGGAAGACCACATCTGGTCCGAGGGCCCGCACGCCTCCGAGAACCCCCCCGCGCGGCACACGGTGCGCAGCGTCGGGATCCCGCTCTCCGGGAGCGGGTCGCCGTGGGTCCACGAGTGCGGGGCCGACGGCGACGCCGAGAGGTCCTTCTGCCCCGTCGCCCGATCGCGGCCCCGGGCCGCGCCGTTCCCGCCGTGGCCCGGGTGGGCGCCCTGCTGGCGCCACGAGGAGTTCCCCTACCTCACCGTCGCCGAGTCCGTCGACGCCGCGGCGGGTGTCAGGGTCTGCGGCCGGCGGTGCTTCGCGATGACCACCGTCAGCGCCAGCGTCGTCGACGACGGCCGCCGCGGGAGTGACATACCGGGCCAAGGGGGGTTGGGCGCCGAGACGGCGGTCCGGGGCGAGGCGCAGTTCGGGGACGACATGTGGAAGAAGCTGATGAAGGGCGCCGCGCTGGCGGGCGATGAGAGGTGGGTCATCGGGGAGGACGCCGCAGGAGACGTCAGCGTGGTTCGATTCTGATGGGGGGCCCTGGTGTGAGCGCATCGACCGATGGCCGTAGAGGATTCCATGCTACGTGCCAGACGCCTAGCCCTGACCGTCTTGAGAGGAGACAGAGGGGCATCAGCGTTGGGTGTATGGGGAAATGGGAGATGACAGCTCGCAGGAACGCTCCCAGTGTGGTGTCTTTTTCCTCACGATCATGGCCCCAGGCGCGTGTGCGGGCTTGTGGAGCTAGCGGGAAAGGGGCTAAGAAAAGGAGCTGTGATCTGCAATCAAGATTCCATCTATTGATATGCGTCTGCCCAATGTGGGAAACCCATTCCAACTCAGCTGGGTGCTGAATAAATGACAAAAACTCAAGTACCAAGCCTCTGCTTTGCAGCAGATTGTGCTTATTACCCATCCCCTTTAGCTCCTGAAAATACCGTGATAACAACCGCACCGCCGCCACAATCCCCAACACCTGCTGGATACGTTGAGAGAGATAGAGAGAGAGAGAAAGTGATCATCTCATGCCTGCGTTTCCTCGAAAGCTTGGTATCTCCAAGCTTTTGATTATGTGCTGTGTGTCGCGTGATGTGAGACTTGTATGATACAAAAACGCTGGACGAGTCGCTCCTGGAAGCCGACCCGAGATTGAAGAGTGAATGTGTCTAGACTGCCATGGGGGTCGGGGTGGGGGTAGGTGATGACCCGTTGGGCAGTTGAAGGAAGCCGCTGTAGTAGTCGTCCAACCACCGGGCAGCCTCCTCGCCGGCGTCGTCCATGCTCGAGTCCCATCGACCGACGGAGCCTACGTAGCCGTCTGGTCGTACGTTGACTATAGCAAGCTCACCGGGGCCGAGGCTGCCAAGCCACTTGTTAGTGCAAAGCTGGCCACGTGTATCCCGTTCCGGAATGTCGTCCAGGTAGAAAGTCCAACGGCTGTCCTGCAGTAGAGCCGGCAGATCCGAGATCTCCACATCGGTCTTGGGCATCGTGGCTGGCGCTCGTGTTAGTGATGGCGCCACAGAGTCGACCGGAGAGTACTTACTGATCAAGGCAAATGTGAAGAGATGGCTGACGGCGGTGTATCTTTCAGGCCGGTAGTAGATGTCCTCCGGGCACGGCAGTCTGGGCTGCGCAGCATAGGAAGCGCTTGCGGAGGCAGACAACTTGCTGATGAAAGAGTTGGCCGAGGCGAGGGACTGACAGAAGGTCTCGAGGAAGGGGCTTGACGCTTGGATATCCCACATCAGGAGGTAGATCCGGAACTGCCCGAGCATCGGGATATCGAGCTGGATGTCGACAGGGTTCGAGTCGATGTACCTGGTGACCTTGGCAGGAGGAAGCAGGCAACCAGGCCTGGCGTCTCCCATGATAAGGCCCTGAGGGCTGGGCCTGTTTAACGGGCTCTCGGAGTACTCGGCGCCAATACCAGAAATGAAACGAACGTTCTTCCTGAAGTTCTCGGACAGAGCTACTGCGTCACCACCAGCAATCTGGTTCGCGTGCTCATAGTCAAAGTTGACCAGATCGATGGCGATCTTCCTTCGCTCCTCCTCGTAACTCTCGAGCAGGGCTTGCTTCGCGAGCCCTCGAATGGACAGGTTCAGCTTCCATGCCAGGTTCCACGAGTCGTGCATGGAGGTGTTCATGCCTTGAGCCGACTTGGGGGAGTGTGTATGACTGGCGTCACCCGCAAGGAAGGCCCTCAAATGGGGGTCGACGAATCGGCTGGCCACTCTCTGCCCAATCTGGTAACGACCGAACCACTCAATGTACTTCCAGTCAACCTTGAAAGGCGCCATAATCTTCTTGGCGCGAGCCATAACAAACTCCTGGCCAAGGTCTCGCTTGTCCGCCTTGGGGTTTGCTTTGAGTTCAATGTAGAAGCGCGTCATGTTCCTTTCTCTGGGGATAATCAGGATGGATCCGTACTCCTGAGAGTAGACTAGTGTCTTGGACCAGATATCCGGGAAATCGGTCATGAGCTCGCCGTCGAGAACACCCCAGATTGCCGGTTGCGACAAGCCAATGGCCCGCGCATCCGGAATGCTCTTCCGCACCTTGGAGTGGGCGCCATCGCCTGCGCCATGTCAGTGCCCCGTTGGCGTAGATTTCTACGCCAGCTTCGCTCAAGTTACTTACATCCAACCAGATACTGTGTGAGAATCGTCCGCCGGTCTTGGGTGACGTTTGTGCGACAATTTACTTGGAGAGGCCCAGCCTTGTTTTCCGGGACGCTGTAGGACTCGAACGCCGTATTCCTGCGCACCTCAACCTCGCGCTTTTTCAGGTCGTCAATGAAGATACCTTCAACCATGCCCTGGTGCACGAGGAGAATGTATGGATCTAAGACGTCAATCACAGGAGGGTAGTGCACCTCGCGGCCCAGTCTGTGAAGTGGCTCGTCGGCGGTGCTCCGCCAGAAGGAAATGTCGTATACGCGAACGCCTCGAAGTAGCAAAGGATCAGCTAGGCGCATCTGACGGAAGGTCTCGATAGTCTTGGGCTGCAGTCCGTCTGCTCTACATGCCGTGTTAGCTTGCGGCCGCCATGGAGAGAGGTCTGCATTTCTTCTACCTTCCAACAGGCGTCTGGTCGGCCCTGTCATCAATGACCTCAACCTTGATACCAAATCGGCTAAGATTGGCAGCCAACATGAGACCAGCGGGACCAGCACCAACGACGCACACCTGAGTCTCTGTAGGAGGCTCGGGCAGGCTACGTAGGTGGGTGAGGGTGTCTACTGTGGCGTCGAAGGCGTTTAAACGCCCAGCGGCGTTGCCGGCCGGGGCAGCCTCGCCGTTTTGGCCGGCTTGAGCGTTCTGGTCCTCCATTGAACCGTCCGAATGCAGTACACCAGGTGCCATAGTCGACGGCGTTTGTCGATATCACAGTCTCACGGACAGGGGGAGGAGGGTTCGGGTTCGTAGACAGCGAGGGATGTCGAGCGGCCCAGATGTAACTGGCTAGCTAGCTATCACAGACGGCCCAGTACGAAGAGTGTTGGGGACTATGTTCGAATGGTCGCGCTCGCACGGCAGAGAGTTGAAGGACGTTTGGGCTTCGAGTCAAGTATGCAATGCGCCCGGTCGAGTTACACCACACTGGCGCACAAAGGCATGCGCAGAAGTAGGCGTGGAGCTCGAAGCGAGGCCGGAAAGTGAGGCACGGCTCCAGCCGTCTTAAGCGGTGCAGTTTGGTGTCTCGTCGTCCGAGGATCTATGTGCAACGAGGAAGAAGACGTTGGGTCTGAAGGTGGTACTCGAGATATAATATGTTGGGTGGGAATGGGTAAGGGTCGCTGAGTTATGCAGCCAGACCAGGGCGGATCAGGACCAGAACAGTGGGCGTAGATGCAGCGCAGCGCAGCGAACCGGTAGAACAACCAGTACCAATACGAAGGGCAGTTAGACCCGGGGGGCTGCAGAGACACACGGAGAGATTGGATTGACGATGAGGAGAGAAGAATGAAAAGAAGGAAAAAAGTCCGATCAGTGCTACAAGTCGAGGGGAAGGGAAAGAAGCAAAACAAAAAAAGAGGGGGGGGGCCCAGAAACTGACAAGCTTGCGACTGCAGGTTGAAAGCTCGGTGGTTCGACAGAATTGGAGATCGCCTCGCAGGCACTTTAGACGGCTCTAGAAAGTGGCATGATGGGCTTTGGGCGCGCGACAGGATCGAGTGAGAATCAGACCACCGCGGATTATTCACCCATGCCTGCCACGCTTTCGCTCGCTTCCCATTGGCCAAGCCCCTCCGAAGGGGACAGCGGGCCCGCAGGGTCCAGATACTTTGACGCTAGTACAAATACGGTATGCTCCAGAACGTGGTAGGTGCGTTCGATCGATGACTGTGTTCACGCCGGGGTGGACGTCGAGGCCATTTTTAAGACCCGGCCGATGGCTTTCCAACAAGACCCGGCCGGTGGCTTTAACATTGACATCGACTCCGACATCACTGCTGCAACATGCTACCGTACTCCAGGTTATGTAGTTGCCAATCTGGCAGCGCGGCATAATGGAAATGCATGCTTCACTCAGAGCGTTGCAGCACAGCATCTGGCATGTCCCTATCAACATGCCCCGGCAGAGCCTTGCCCCGTATCCTTTTTTGGACTTCTGACACCGGCTTTTCGCCATATTCAGAGCGAGCCGCTTCCTTTCCTTCCAGCAAGTTCCAGACAGAGTCTTTATTCCGTACCGCGGCATCCTCACAACGCCATCGCATGATAGTGCAGGATGTCCTGCTCATGATGCCCTTCCTATCCGCGAGATGTGTGCGGCGCAGCCAGACCGTCGTATGGGAGTGGCATGGTATGGCGTGGCCTCGGCCTGTCAGACCTGCTATTCAAACTGCCGCACCTTAAGTGCCGCGTACCGAAGGCTTTACCTTGCCCAAGTATCGACCAACTCCATGGTCTTAACGCAACACCACGAGGCTGCTCTCCAGATTTCCGATTCAACCCCACTTCAGCGCCAAGAACAGCAGACCCTGAGGGTACCGCCAACGTGGTCACCCCCAGGTTCATTTCCCAAAAGTGCTAGTCACTCGCAGCGCCTTTTGTGTCCCGGGCCCTAGGTGGTTAGATTTCGAACATTCCCGCTGGATTGTGAAGAGAAGGGAAAGGAGTGACGCGCGAGTCGAGGGGAGCCAGAAACGAAGCTGAAATCGGGCCTTGGCCTGGTGGGAAGGGGTCCGTCGGTCAGGTCAATCCAGATGTCGTTCATCTGATATCTTGCACCAGCTGCAGCCTCCGCGCGCAGAATTGCAGGATCAACGTGCGCGAGGCTGATGTGTCCCGATCGAGCCAAGCATTGATTGGTATGCCTGTCTGTGCAATCCTACACCTTCTTCCAAGGGTTCTGTGGCTGCAGGAGTCAAAACAAGTCGACAATATACAACAAAAAGAGAGAACCCTGAGACCATCGGCGCTCGTGAGATTCGCGACCCACCCTGACTGACAGTGTAGTACAGACCGTTGACCAAAACCGGCAGGCCGTTTACTTCCTTGTGTCAGTTACGTTTGCATCACGGACGTGGGCGAAAAAGAACTAAACAAAAAACAAAAAACACAGGATTGAGGGGAAAACCTCAACAAAGGCAAAATTGATAACTGTGAGATTCGAACTCACGCCTCTTGCGAGACCAGAATACTCGTCCCCTGAGGAGGACGAAGCTTACGCTTGAGTCTGGCGCCTTAGACCGCTCGGCCAAGTTACCTTGTTGGGAAACAATTGACGGATAATGTTATAAGTAGTGCATGGGCTCTTGTTAACCCCACTTTCAGACCCGATACCTGCAATACCTCTCCTCTCAGTGACGCCGCCTCGGCGTCGACCCAGCTACCTACGAAGCGCCCTCCGCTGATCTCAAGCCCGAGTTCCATCGCTTGTCATTGTGGACAGCTAGTACGGCTGGCCATGCCACGGCATCGGGGACGAGTCGTGCGAGGTAGCTAGTGCAAAGGACGTCGGTATCAGAGATCGATGCACACTCGGCCTTCTATTAATGTCAAGCGAGTGAGTAGCCGCGGCTGTTCTGTATATTCCAGCATAGGGTAACTAGGGTGTAACAAAGCAGAACCCGGCTCTTTCCCTTCCTGTGTCCAACCTATCTTCTTGAGGGCCCAGACCCAAAACCCATCCAAATGAGCTATCAAACGTGTTCCTTCATCCCACAACTCCAACGCTGATTTCCCGTCATGAATACAAGGCACTCGTAAAACCGAAAAAAGTACAAGGCACACCAACGTGCCCCCATCCGGGGTTCCCCAGTAATTTCACATGATAACACACTTTTTATCCTTTTCTGACTTGCCATGGGTTCCGCTTCCGCCTGCCGCGGAAACATCTGTCCACGCAGCGGAGCTGGCAACCTCGTCATCAACGTTTTTGTTCTTCTTCTTCTTCTTCTTTGAGCCGTTCCAGCCCCGTCGTTTGGCGTCCTTGATGTTCTTGGCCGCACTCCGCTCAGCACGACTGGGCCGTCTGTTGACCGATGAGTGCGACTGTCGGCCCGCAGCAGACGGCGTTGATGGCGTCTGCAACCACGCCGGAATGAGGCTCCTGCCGCCAGTTGCCTCCGCGTTGGTATTGTCACTGTAGATGGTCTCCAGGCGTTCTACGTGTGGGCCTGACTGAGTTGGGCGCGGGTGACGCGGAACGGGAGCCAACAGTGGCATTTCGTTTCTTCGATTCGACTGATGGCGCGTGGGCGCGTCGTACGCACCCGTCACGCCACTAGGCGTACTTATGATCAGCGGCTGGTCCTCGAGCGGTAGGCTGCCATCATGGTCTGGCACCTCGGCCTGCAACCCAGGCTGCATGGTGGGTTGTGGCACAGATGCCCGGCGAGAACCAGGCCTGCGACTGCCAACTGGGACTCGCTGAACCGAGCTGAAGTTGCCAGACCAAGGCCGAGATGGGGGCAGATGCTCATTGTCCTGGGGATGAACCAGTTGCTTCGCCCCGGGAGGGGCCGGTAACACGGCCCCCCCCATTATCCCTTCAGCCCTTGCGTTAGTTGGAGGAGCAGAATACGGGAAGCTACTCAAAGCCACCCTCTCCGAACGCAGGTGAGGGCCGTCCAGCGGCTGAGCAGACCTTGGCCACGTTTGCGCGTTGGACAGACGCCTTACCATTGGAACATCGACAGCGGATGCTGGCTGAGGCTGCCCTAGCGCCGCAACGTTCGGAGACGAACTTGACGGTATTTGCAAGCCCAAGGACGGCGGTGGTTGTGCCTGCAGGGCAGCCAAAGTAACGGACGAGTCTTCTGGGGTGACTGCTTGAGAATCTTGCAAGGCGTCATTGTTGGGTGCCTGAACCGCCAAAGACTCGCCGGCCATGCGTTGGCCTTCGGGTGAAATGGCATCGGCGTCATTGGGCCTCGATGCAGCTATGCACGGTGTCTCCGGTGGTGAGACATCGTAGATATCGTCATTGTCGTCAACGTCAGCAGGAGGGCTGAACATTGGGCTAGGCGAGTCTGCGGTGCGCGGGCGGCTCAACAGCGCCGTCGAATCGCTAGCAATACGAAGATGATGAGTTGCATTGGCAGGCGGGCTCGTAACAGGCTCGTGGTAACTCAGTGGACGGCCTGGTGTCTGGGCAAGAGTCGGCCGTTCTGGAAGAGGCCAAGCCGATGTCCCCACGGCTGGCGCGGCTGTTTGAATCCTAGCCGGCTGGCTTTGAATCTGCACGCCCCCAGGCGTGATGACGGCGTTGCGTAAGAATGCAGGCAAGTCGCCCGGATCATCTTTTTGGTACGGGGGTGGTGGTGGGACCCAGTCATCTGCATCACTTTCGTGCGGGTGCTCGCGTCGACCATCCGCTCGCCGGTACTCTACCGGTCCGGCAGCTGGCGCTTGGGGATTGCGGCTTCGATTTATGGCGGCAGCGGTGGCTGCGCGACGAAGAGTGTTGGTCGACCTGGGCCCATCGTGAGCGTAGGGGGCTTCCACGGCTTCCTCCTCCTCCTCCTCCATCATCGAAGCAGTTTCGCCTGCTTGCGGAGCTAAAGACAAGATTGACTCCTGGACGTTGATCTGCGGCGGTGCCCCGATGCGTCTCGGAACGAGCGGATCGTCGTCATCGTCGTCTTCGTCTTCGTTTCTGGCTTCGGGTTCCTCTTTAGACTGCGGCATGGGCGGCATAGAAGGCATCGGGGGCATCGGGGGCAAGGGGTTTCCCCGAATGGCCGCATTCGTGGCGGCACGCATCAAGGCACCGCGATCTCCTCGCCTTTGAGCCACGGTTCTGCGGCGTACGATGGCCACCTCGGCGTCTATATCTCTCTGTTCCTCTTCGAGAATCTCGGGCTTTTTCGTGCCGACCTCGATCTCAATCTCTGTCCTTTGGCCATCGTCAAGGCTATAGTCGAAGTCAAGAAGGGTGACTCTCCCGCCGTCGATGAAGTCAATGTCATCCTCTTCGACAATGGATTTCCCAGGAGAGATGCCGCGAGCTGCGACGACCAGACGCTCCTGTGCCGATGTCTCCCCAAAACCGCCGACCCACTTCACGGTGCTGACACCATCAAGCTCTGCAACCTTGGCGCCCCAGACGAAGGTGTTTCTCAGCTTGTCGCACAGCACTTGCCACTGCGGCACCCGGGGGTTTTCCTGCGCCCGAGATGACGACGAACGCGACGGAGGTCCGCTACTTCTACGTCCTTGTCCGGCCAGGGCCGACAAGCCATCAGCACCCGGGGCGTTGACCTCGGGCACAGCATCGAGATCTTCCGGCACGCCATACAGCCAGATATCCTTCCCCTGGAACCCGGCGCTGACGAGGTCTCCGCGAAAGGTGGCCGCAGGCAGAGTGCAGGGTGTAAGCTTGCCCTGCAAGCCCGGGTCGGGTTTTGGTCCGGTAAAGTAGGTGGTACCGTTCCGCAGATCGTCAATGCGTACAGCTCTGAAGGTTTCGAAGCTGCGGTCATAAGTGAAGGTCCAGCTCGCCTCCTCTTCACCCGAGTCTTGCAGAAGCACGGCATGACTGCAATCGCGGCTCGTGTTAGGAAACAGGATCGACGTCGTCCACAGCGCGCTGATGCTATCATCGGCCATTTGGTTGCCAGGGTCGTAGTAAGGGGCCGTCAGAATGACCGTGGCGGGCGGCGACGAGTGGATGGTGGTTCCAAGAATCTGAGTGCCGTCAAAGGAGAAGGACAGGGCGTCAACTCCATCGCATTTCACCGCTCTCCTGTCGGTGGGCAGGGCGCCCGGATTGACCAAGGATACCTCGATGCCTCCTTCGTAAGCAGCAGCGAGAACAGAACCACAGGGAGAGAGCGCAATGGTGCGCGGTGGGTTATCCAAGATCAAGGATTGGGTGCGGCGGGGCGGGGACTGCTCGAGGTCGTAGAGGTCTACCTGCATCTCGGAAGACAAGACAGCCAGCACGGAGCCATCGTCCTTAATGCAGGTCGAAACAGGGCGACGCAGTATCTTGAATTCCCTCTTGACGTCGATGGTCTTCCCACGCACGTCGAGGACGTAGATACGCGACGAGTTGTAGGCCAGAACGTGGTGGCCGCGGGGAGACGGGCTGAACTGCATTCCCTCGCCGCCGGGACATGACGAGGAGCTGATGGAATTGGATATGAGCTTGATTACGGTTTCGCGAGGTCGCAAGTATGCTTCGAAGAGGTTGCGCTTGACTTCTCTGGCGAACAGGCGTCTCAGGCGCGGAAGGTCTTCATCCTTGACGTCGGCCTCGCGGAGGGGAGGATGGCTCGAGGAGTAGCACTGGCATCGCGAAAGGTGGAGGGCATAGAGTTGGGCCTGCTGTGATACGGATCGCCATTTCGAGTTGAGGAGGACGAGGGAAGCAAAGGAGTCGGGGTCGGTGAGCTGGAGAATCCTAAGGCCATGTCAGTGGATGGACGATAGAGTCAAGCAAGCAAGCAAGCAAGCAAGCATGACAGCAGGCAGTGTGGACCGACTGTTGGATGATCTCGTCGGGCAGTCGATCAAAAGCGGGATCCGGGGTAAGAATGGGGGGTTTGTCTAGAGACGACCGTGATTCTCCTTCCTCTTGCTGACGGGCATTGGTGCCGTTGTGCATGATGGACCAGGACAGCCCGCTTGCTGTACGTTCGGAGTGTCGATGCTGTCTGTCGCTGCAAGGCTAAAGGAATGAGGGGCGGGAGGAGGATGTCATGATGGACCGTCCGAGGTTCTGGGAAGGGCCGTTGTTGAGACGAAAGAGGAAGGCAAGCGCAAAGCAATGCAAAGCAAATCAAAGCGAAGCGAAGCAAGGCAAAAGAAGAAAAGCGGCAGGAGGCAGTAGGCAGTAGGCAGTAGGCAGTAGGCAGGAGGCGGGAGGCGGGAGGCACACCAGTGTGAGCTGAGCGACTCCCTTCTGTCTCTAAACTCCTTTGGTCTTGCTGTTACTGTTGCGGCTGCAGCTGCAGCTATGTGTGGGTACCTGGTGTTGGTATGTGTGTGTGTGTGTGTGAGCGTGTAGTGGCGGAGCGACGCTAACGACCACCTGAAGTTAGCATCCTCCCAAAACCTCCAAAGTTACAAGGTGCAATTCTGTCTGCCTGTTCTCTCCACCCCCTGTCCACCCCGCTCATTTGGCATTGGCGCCTCTTATCGGAAGGTACCCGACCAGCCCGAAATCGACCATGCCTCCATCTTCCGTCCCGCTGGGCAAACACAAAACAAACAAACCAGGGACCCTTACAGAACAGTATCGATACCTAGGTACAGAGTAGATACCTATCCGTACGTACCCCTAGGCAGTAGCGCTTACTCAGTAGCCTCTGTGAACTGTGAACATTCCCATTCCCTCTAGTTCATCTTTCCCATGGTGGTTGTCTGTCGCAAAGCACCACCCACCATGCACACCACCCAAACAGGCCTTCTCCATTGCACCAACAACTTCATGCTCTTGGTCTATTGTGCTGCGGTCCTGTTTTCAACCTTGTCAGAGACCGTTGCAGTAGAGAGGAGTAATTTGAAACTGGTTGTTTGTAACCCCCTTTCTCTTCCCCTCTCCCTATCCTCCTGCTTCTCTGCCCCTTGTTCTCTTGCCCAAGTATCTGCCTTTCTACTCCATACATCACATCAGACTGGTGGCGGTTGCCAACGGTTGCGAAAAACAAACCAAAAGTGCAGCAAGCCGTGCTCCGACTGGACTGGTGGAACCTGGACACTGTTGGTTGATGCCTTGAGGGTTGAAACGTGGTTGAGCGGCAACATGCAACTATGTAGCGAGATAGCCTATCAACTGATCCGATGGCAACGCCCTCTATCTATCTTCTGGTTGGAAGCCATCACGTACCGCAGGCTGTCCTCTCCAGGCTCATTGATTCGCCCGAATTCATGCACCCAACCGCCCAGCACGACTCTCCCCAACAAGCAACCAACGGCCTCCACAGAACACCGCGATTCGCTATACGGAGTATGAGCTACAGAATTACCCCATGCAGACGCACATGAGATTGTCGCGGGTGCTCCGGCCTTTCTCAGCTTCCAACCAGAGCCATACGCTCAACACCCTCCGGGCGAACGCTGCTACTATTCTTGGCCGTCATCTTTGACCACTGCATGCAAAGAGCATGCGTCGCGGGGCTAGGTATGCCGCTACCTGCAGGCGCTCGTCAAGCAGAGACAAGAGAACAGGTCGTGTAAGACGGCCTGGACTAGTCTCTGTTCGAGGAAGAAGGGTCTCTGACGGACGGCATCACGAAAGAAGCCAGGTGTCTCGGATCCATACCTCTTCTTCCTCGCCAGCTTACTTAAGCGCTCACACTGTTCGGCACCGAGCCGGTAGAGGTAGAGTGGAAACTTCCCCAGTATTCCGTGCTTCATCTCGGCCACGGTTCCTTGCACGATGCCCAGTTTTACCCTGACCAAATGCTACAGAAATCGGAGGCAATGACGCCAATATGCAAGGAGCGACTAGAACACGCCGCGACATAGGATAAGGATCAACACACGTATCTTGTTCTTTTGACGCAAAGAGAAACACGCCCCCCGGCAAGGGTGAGAGTTTATCAGCCAGTTGCGTGAGTTTGGGAGCTCATCTGTCAGATGAAGCGCCAAGCCGGTAGCCCCCTGCGGAGAGGGACGAACCGTCGCGCCTTTTGCGTGTTCGTGCCAGCCTGCCAGAGCTTCTCTGTGACCAATGCTGTTTGAGCATGGAGAAACCTTGTGCTTTCCCATTGCTTTGGTTGACTTAAGCTGCTCTTGCTCGACACAATAAGCTGAGCGGATTCTGCAGTACATACGGCTTACTTGTCCCGGGTCGCTTACTCTACTCTACCGTACAATTAGGTTTCTGGTATACATACATAGGTAGTATTGCCAAAATCAGCGAGCTCCGCACCCCCTCCGAGTCGTGCTGCTGGATGTGGACATGTGGTTCTCGGTGGGTTCGCCGGATCTCATCACAGGGTATCTCTGGCTTCCAGAACGCTGCGCCAGCCGATCCGAGTGGCTAGCCCTCGCTGCCCAGACTCCTTGGCGACGTCACAGCGACTCGCAACTTGGCAATGTGCTGACACAGGCCGTGCCCGTTCTCTTCTCGAGTCTGCAAGCAGCCTACATGGGGGGCCCCCTGGGGTACCTAGTCTAGATGCAGATGCGTCGCGTAAAGTGGGCGGTATATAAACACATTCGCTGATCCGCGCTCACCTTTCCCCGGGAGACTTAGTAGGGTTACAGTAGTACGGGGAAGGCAGAGAGGGCCTGTCGAAAGTGAACAAAGATATGCTCGGCGCCGCCAAGGTTCAACACTCTCCAGTTCCTCCTCAGCCATATCACCGTCATTCCTGGCTGCAGTTCATCCTCCCCTTCTCTCTGATCCCATATAACTTCACCCACCTGCGCATCCAGGGCACGCCGCGTACCTCTCCCACGGTTTCTTCAGGACTCATCTTCGGTGTCCTGCCCTCGCCATCTCACCGCTGCAGCGAGTCTGTGAGGCTGGCACGGATCGCTCCTCGGAACACGACATGCAGCAGACGCTAGTTTAGGCACTTCCTCAATCTCTCAGTCTCATCTCTCTTCCCCCGCTCGGTTTCCTCTCTACCCAGGCCGGGCTTATTCCCAAGGTGGCTCTCACGTGGAATCGCGCTGCGCAGCCCGCAGGGCCATATGATCCCAAATCATGTTCACCCCTCCTCCAACCCGCCGCCATGGAGAGGAGGAAGTTCGGCTGGCGGAGATTCTCTGTGCCAGTTGCCATCGCAAGCATGATCCTCGCGGCCCTATCTGTCGTGCTCTACTTCCACATACGTGAATACCTCACTCTCCGCAATGAGGTTCGATTCAATGTCTCTTTTGACTCCATCACCCTTTGTACGTCACATGTCGGAAGCGCTAACGCCGGGTGACAGGCCAAACTACCGAGGGTGACTGTCGATCTCGGCTACACGAGGTATTCTGGGAACGTGCTCCCTGGCGGCGTGAACCAGTTTCTGGGGATGAGATATGCGGCGCCTCCCATAGGAAACCTGAGATGGCGCGCCCCTCAGGATCCGGAGCCCAAGGAAGGCACGACGGATGCCATCGATGTGAGACGTCCTGCTGTATCGCCGCGTTCGATTGCTCTCCGCGCTGACGAAATCACCAGTTTGGGCCAATATGTCTCGGGACGGATGTGACTTATCCAACTTCGGGCCAAGACGAGGATTGTCTATACGTCAATGTCTGGTCACCCAACAACACGACACCTGACTCGAAGCTCCCTGTATGGTTATTTATCCAAGGTGGAGGTAAAGCTCTGTCTACTCGGTTGCGACGTCGTCTCGCGGAATGAGTGTTGCATGTCAATGTTCTCTCAGCTTCGCCGAGCGTTTAGCCAGGGTCTCTGTCTGACGTGGCTCTAGGTTACACTTCCAACGCCAACCCCAACTGGAACGGCTCTCAGGTCGTCGACGTCTCCGGCCAAAACATTGTCTTCGTCAACTTCAACTACAGGGTCGGCTTGTGGGGGTTTCTGGCGAGCGAGCGCGTTAGGAAAGATGGAGCGTTGAACGCGGGACTTTTGGACCAGCGGCTGATGATGAAATGGGTACAAAATCACATCTCAAAGGTAGCTCCAAGCTCCCCACAACCCAGGCCACGCCCAAACCCATGCTGACTCTCCCAACTCACAGTTTGGCGGTGATCCGGGCCACGTCGTCATCCATGGGGTCTCAGCAGGCGCAGGCTCAGTCGCTCTCCACCTCGTAGCCTACGGCGGAAGGGACGACAAGCTATTCGTAGGCGCCATGTCAGAGTCCGTCTTTTTTCCCGCCCAGCCCCGCGTGCCCGAGCTCGAGTACCAGTTCAACGAGACTGTGAAGAAGGTCGGTTGCAAGGACGACAAGGACCAGATGGGGTGTCTGCGGAGCAAGGACATCAGGGCCATTCAGGACGCCAACATCGCCTCGCCGTTCCCGGGGAGGTCGGAAAACCCGCACTTTTACTGGACTCCTTGCGTGGATGGCGATCTCCTCCAGGACTATCCGTACAGGCTTTACGAGAAGGGGTCTTTCCTCAAGGTGCCCGTGCTCTTCGGCACTGGAACCGACGGTAAGCCTGCCCGCACCTTACGTTTTTGAGGTTCTCGTGACTCATCATGTCCCCAGAGGGATCCGTCTTTGCCGCCAATGTCGCGACTGAAGAGGAGTTCGTCTCCTTCATAGAGGACAACTACCCGAAGCTCACCAAGAACGAGACCGACGTCATTCTGAAGAGCTACCCTCTCCTGCCCGCCCTCCCTAACCACAACGCCTGGTTCCCCTCCGCCAGCCAGGCTTACGGCGAGGCGACCTTCATCTGTCCGGCCAACAACATCATGGACGCCTACGCAGCCGCGAACCGGTCCTCCACGAGCTGGTCTTACCGCTTCAACGTCCAGGACAACGACAACACCAAGTCCGGGCTTGGCGTCCCGCACGTCTTCGAGGCGCCCGCCATCTTCGGCATCGACGCGTGTCCGACGCCCGACAGCTTCCGCACGTACAACAAGCCCTTCGTGTCGTTGATGATGAACTACTGGATATCCTTCATCCGGGACTTGAACCCAAACACGCATAAGCTCGACGGCGCGCCGGACTGGGGTACCTGGGGGAGGAACCAGTCGCGGTACGTGTTCGAGCTGGGAAACAACCGCATGGAGGACGTCGACGACGGGCAGAATTCGCGGTGCGGTTTCTGGCAGAGCATCGTGCAAGTGATGGACCAATAGAGGGACGGCCAGGTGGGTCAGAGAAGGGTCCCAGGCATGGCGGATCGCATAATGAGGCGTTGCATGTGGTTTTCCGTATATACGAGGCTGGATCGATCCATGGACCGATACCAGCTTGGCCGAAACGATACATAAACGTGTTTATGTCTTCTATCGCATAATTCATCGGCTCGTTCGCACACAATGCCGCGCAAACTGCACATTTGATCAAGGTTGGCTGGCGTGGGGAGTAAGACCAAAGAACAGAACAGCACCTTGGGGGGGGGGGGGGGGGGGGGCTTCAAGGCGCGTAAGAAGGGTTGATCATTACCCCGTTTCCCATGTAAGTCTAAGAATGCGGACTCGCTCTACGGCCCAATTCCGCATGGAAGACACGCCAAAGTGCTGTGCCGCAGCGAATGACGACGCCCACCCACCCCCCGTCTGACCACCGGTTCCTCAACTTGGCGCATGCAGGCAGCCAGCCGCCTCGACGTCCGCAGTGTGTCATCTCCAACGGGCTGTCGCTACTCATCGTCGCTTCGTGGGCGAAGGGGGAAACTAAGTACAACTTCAGCATTCCACCCTCGAGAAAAGAAACCTTGCGGAACCCGCCCCCCTTCCCCTCGACGCTCTCGTGCGTGCCCTCCAACCAGCGACCAAGCCATGGACCAGAACAGCCCATCGCGGCCTCCGATCGTCACCGAGCAGCCGGTCAGCCGCAACGAGATGATGCGAGATCCCGACGTCCACAGGCGCCGCGGCCATCCCGCGCAGAATAAGGGTACGTTTCGAGTTGAGCAAGCCACACAAAAAAAAGAAGGAAAACCCTTCTTGTCATCAAGCGACACGGCTAAGGGCTGTCATTTTCTTTTTCATTTAGAAAAAGATACTGCATCCGATGAAGAACGCACTCAGATCCGTGCCCCGAGGGGGGCCGCGTGTGCGACGCCCGGGCACCCCGAGAGACGACGGCGGAGAACGGAAGCCGGGATGATGTCGGACGGCATACTTGGGCTTGTGGGTTCTTCTTCCTCCCTTTTCCGGTTCTACGCGAGGCGCTGAGACTGTAATGCGGAAGACTGACCGAAGCCGTCGCTAGCTATTTTGCCTTTCTGGACTCATGTACTGCTTCTAGTGTTTGGCCGGAGCATTCTTGAGTGTCCGTATCAACGATTAACCCGCGATCTGGTCTGTCCTGTGCAAACCAACGAATTACCCTCAGCGAGGGAACACGAGGCCTGTTGCAGTCTCAATACTTGGTTTTAACACGATATATATAGTGATTTAGATGTGTTCATTTTGATGTAATCGTATACGTATATATTTATAGTGGAAGTAACGCACATAATGTGCAACAATACAGGGAAACGTAGCCCTCTTTCGTGCTCTACGGCTTAACATTTCGACCAAGTGTTTGAACCCGCTTCAGGCTGGATAGTGCTCAGTGATAACAGTGCTGTGACCTAGGGTGAGGTCGGGGGGCTTTTGGCCGGAGTTTCGGCCAGAGTCCGACTCGCAGCGGTACTTGACGCAGAAGCTGCCGGGGCTTTCGCAGGAGACTGAGGTTGACCTGCAGCCGGCGCGGGAGGGGAGGAGGGAGCCGGAGTAGGCGAGGCGGCCTCAGGAGAAGGGGGAGCCGGAGGAGCCGGGGTGGGCTCCTTCTCCGGCTTCTTCCCAATGATGCAGTACCTAGACTACAAGTCAATACAAGAGATTATCTGAAAGATAGGCAGTACTTGTAGGGAAACACACCATGGCCAGTACGCGTGCACGTCTCTGTTCTTCACATCGTTCCGCACATCGATCAAGAGGACGTTGACCTCCTCGGGCGTCCAATCGAAAGCGCGCGTTAGTGATGCCATGGTAAACCCTTCCACACCAGACATCGCGCTTTCGCACCCCATGACGCCAATCTGTCTGTATTTTGGATCCTTGGCCCAGGGGTTGCTTGGGCACTTGTAGAGGCCTAGCGACACGTCAACGAACCCTATCTCAGAAAGAAGGGCTTTTAAAGTCGGGGGCGAGATGTAAGGGCGGCCTAGCGTCTCTGAAGCATCCTGAAGAAGATGGCACCACTTCAAGAGAGCGTGGTCTTCCGTGAGGGTTCCGTCATCAGACGTAGGAAAGAGGTCAAACTCCTGTAGTTCGATCCAGCCGCCTGGCACGAGGTTGCTTGATTTCACCATTAATCAGCCTCGATACCAAGGATACCAACTTTATAATGCAATGCTTTGGAATTGTTTTTCTTCCTCCTTTTTGGGAGGAGGATGACGGACTTACTCGTAGCACTGGCGTAGATATCTGCCCCAGTCGTTGATGCTAGCCGTCATGACTCGGCTATGGATGTAGTCAAAAGGACGCGACCATATCCAGTCCTCTTCTACGTCGTCAATCTCGAACCTGACGTTCGAGGGCACGCTATGCGGGAACTGTCAGTACCGCCGAAGCCAATGGCAGTTGCCCCAGTAGTTTACTGTTTTGATCGGCGCATTACGTACTAGCCAGGCAGGGTAGGAGAGAGATCGACGCCGTAAACCTATGTATGGCTCCAGAGTCAGATCTCTCTTGCTTTCCAGGGCACAAAAGTACGATTGCCTTGTACTTTGTGAGCCTAAGGGGGTAGGAAGATTACGGACCTCAGCCTCTGGGTGTTCATCTCCAAAGTTAAGAGCCCAGATACCGGTGCCAGTACCAACGTCAAGAACACGACCGACTTGGGCACCTTCCTTGCAAGGTGGTGCAACACCAAGTCTATCGTCAAGAATAAGAAGCCAAACCTGATGCTGTAGATCTATAGACGCTGTCAACAAAGAAAGACCGTGGCTTCATGGAAGTGAAAAGACTAACCTAAGCGGTCTAGCTCCCTGTCATCATTAGGAAAGACATATTCTGCCGTTACAGTCAGAAAAATTCTCAGAAGATGAAGTAGGCGGGCATACTGCCGTCCTTGTAGCGATGGTATGTTCTGCCGTTCTCTATCCGGTAGTCCATCAGGGAATTGCGGAGACTGGTGGTCGACGAAGCAATGCTCTTCAAAGAGTAACATGTTAGACACTATGCCCCAGAATCTTCGAAGAAAAGAGGCTTTAACTTACACTTCCAACCTCCGAGCGACCATCATGTTGCTAAAATGGCATTTAGAATAGCACGTGTGGAGGGTGCGCAACCGTCGGATGTTCTCACCTCCTCGTCAACGTCGAGCACAACAGGGGGGTTGTCTTGAGACATGGTGACAGGTAAGATGTCAAATCTTGAAACATGAGAGCAAGAAACCAAGATACAGAGTATGAAAGAAAAGAAAAGAACCTCGTCTGAGGGATAGGCAATGTTTTTGTGGCAAAAGAAAACAGATAATCTCTGGCGGTGCCCCTCTTCTTTCTTGGCCGGTTGGTCGGGGGTAAAACGGAAGAGCGTGCAAACATGCATATGCACCTCGGCGCATGGTTTCCTCTTTGGTGGTTAACCTGGAACCGAGGAATCTTAGCCGGTGGAGGAACGAGATTCGGCAACCCGACTTGGTCCACCCGGATCCTGCGCTTCTCGAATTGGAAGGCGTTTCGTGTCCGCAACGCAACTCGTCAACATCAACGTCCAACCACGAAAAACACCTGTTTTTTGTGTGCAGTGAATTCCAGGTCTTTATTGTTTTGTAAGCATTGCCGCTTCTCACTATGTTGCTTTCACGGAGCCATTGAGACAGCAGCCAAACACACACTATGGAATAAGAAAATGCAATGATTGATACCACCTAAATCGCCTCGGTCCGACACTCTTTCTCCTAACTAAGCGCCACAATTCACTTCCAGGACGGATGGCAGATGTTTCCCTTCTGGCGAGGTCGAAGTGCCGTGTCAACATCATGAGGCCGGCGCCGGGGATGAGGACGGAGCATCGCCTTGAGGTGGGGCCGGAGTGGGCTCCTTCTCCGGCTTCCGTCCGATCAGATAGTAGCTGCACCACACGTCAGCACCGTAAAGATACAAAATACATGATGCAATCAATGAACTTACATCGGCCAGTACGCATGGACATTTCTATCCTTTAAGCTGTTCCGTACGTCAATGAGAAAAACATTAACCTCTTCCGGGGTCCAGTTGTGGGCGCGCGTCAGTGGCGCCATGCTGAATCCCTCAAGCCCTTCCGCCATGTTTTGACCGTTAAGCTGGCCGATCTCCTTGTACTTTGGATCCTTAGCCCACGGGTTAGTGGGCCACTTGTAGACGCTCAAAGATACGTCGACGAAGCCAATCTCGGCCAACACCTTCTTCAGAGGCGGGATAGGAATATAAGGACGTCCAAATATCTCTGAAGCTTCGATGAGCAGTTGGCTACACTTGATAAGCGGGCTATCGGGCATCAGTGTGCCGTCATCGCAATGCGGCATTATGTCGACTTCTTGCAGCTCGACCCAGCCCCCTGGCACGAGATTGCTTGATTGCCACGCGGTCAGCTGTTATGTAGCAAAGCCTCACGCTTGAACGTTACAATTTCGATCATGGGATTGTGGCTCTTGGGCCACTCTATGCGTCATGTGATGCGTAGGGTAAAAGAAAGCAAGCTTACTCATAGCACTTTTGTAGATACACCTTCCAATCATTCACAGAAGCCGTCATGAATCGACTATGAATATAATCAAATGGTTGCGAGTACAGCCACTCCTCTTCAAGATCGTCTACTTCAAAATTGACGTTTGGGGGCGCACTAGGAACGCGTCAGTTTTCAACAACCCTATGGTGGTAAATCAATCGATACGTACGTATCAGGGAAAGTTGGGGAGAGATCCATTGCGAGGACCTGTATTTTGGTTGAGTTAGATCCGGCCGAGCTCATCAATGCGGCTCACAGAGGCTCGAAACCCTGCAACGTATTGAACTATAAGCCTCTTACATGGGTTTCGGGGTGTTCGTCCCCATAATTGATGGCCCAGATGCCTGAGCCGGTGCCAACATCAAGCACTCGGCCAACTTTGGAGGCTGGATCGCAAGGGGGGGCAACCCCGAGCCGATCATCGAGAACGAAAAGACACAGGTAGTGTTGCCTATCTGAATAAAGTGTTAGACAAAAGTATACAACGCATGTGGTGCTAACCTGGGCAGCGTTACCTAGTCTCTCCATTTCCCTCTGGTCGTTGGGAAGATTGTATTCTAATGTATTGTTACGAGACGTCTTTCAAGTGTGTCACGAGGCGAACATACTGCCATCTTTATAGCGATGGTACGTTCTGCCGTTCTCAAATCGATAGTCGAGGATGGAAGAGCGCAGACTAGTGCTGGAAGAAGCAATGCTCTAGACGCCGTAAAAGTCAATGGACTGGGACATCTTGGGATATCTATCGAATTTGATGGCTTGGACTTACGCTTCCCATCTCTGAACGAGTGTCATCCGACTGTGAACAGGGTCAGAACCGCAATGATAGGCAAATCCACACATGTTTGGTTTCATGTACCTCATCGTCCACATCAAGGACGACTGGGCGGTTGTCCTGGCTGCTTTGAGCCATTTTTGCTTTACAACCTGTGGTCTCAGACTCCAATTAGGTCCTCAGCAATTGTAGCGCTCAGTTGACGATACCGGAACTTACAAAATCCAATCTCAATGCAATCACAGTCTCGGGTCGCTTAGAAGGATACGTGGCAATCTCCAAGAGAGGGGAAGAAAGAACAACATCGACAGGGGACCGAGAGAGGGCAGCCAGTTCGTTTTGTGATGAAAACAGGCGATTTCCAGATAAGTGCCCCCTCTTCTTGGCTGGGCTGGTCGGCCGGGGTCAGAACGGAGGAACCAACGTGCAGACAAACAAACATGCATATGCACCTGGCGGCGCATAGTTGCCCCCTTTGAAGACAATTTGTGGAGCAAGGGAAACTGCTACGAATGGGAGCAGCACATCTGGGTCAGGAAGCCTAGTTGTTTCTGGTTGTCTGAACTTCCTGGATCGGAAGGCGTTACGTCCTCAATGTCCACCTGCCAAGCAACCCACCTGGACCACGAGAGACCCATGCTGTCAATTCTCTCCCAAGCGTCACCCTTCTTCGATAATCTGCTTTGAGCAAAACAGTGCGGCAGTAGCAGTACTTGCCTATGGTCACAGGGTTTGGAATTCTAGATGGCAAAGAAATCGGCTGGAATCAAACGACACGTCCATGTCTCGGGTGCCATTTTCTCTCATGGCTTCCTCCCAACGACAAAATAACTGCAGGACCCACTGGTGAGAAATTTACGAAAAAGGACGCAGCTCCATGCCAGGGTGTACCACTTACACAGGAAAATACGCATGGTAGTTGTGGTTCTTGAGGTCCTTCCGAACATCAACCAGAAACACGTTGACCTCATCGCGGCTCCAGTTGAAGGCACGCGTCAGCGGGGCCATGGCTAGGGCCTCGGCCGCCTGCGAGATGTTCTCAAAGTTCCAGGCCCCGAGCTCCTTGAACTTGGGGTCTTTGGGCCAGGTGTTTATGGGCCACTTGTAGCGGCTGAGGATCACGTCCACGAACCCGACCTCCTCCATGAGCGCCTTAAGCCCCGGAACCGAGACGTATTCGCGTCCGAGCTTGACCATGGCCTCGCTGAGGAGACTACAATATCTGTTCAGGGCGCAGTCCGGAGGCAGCGAATCGTCGTCGGACTGGGCGGACAAGGCGGGCTCCTGCAACTCTATGAACCCACCGGGGTTGAGATTGCTGTAGGTTAATCAATATCAGTGCATAAAACCCCCTAAGAAAACAACACGCTTACAGCATTTGCAGAGTTTGTATCAAGAGTAGATGCGAAAAAGGGGGGTTGGAAAGTGATAACATACTTGAAGCACTTGGTGAGAAGATCTTTCCAGTTCGTAATGCTTGAAGTCATGAAGCGACTGTGGATATAGTCAAAAGGTCGGCTGTAAATCCATTCTTCTTCGAGATCATCAATCTCGAATTTGACATTTGGGCTCGTGCTAAATACATACCCGTCAGCATGCCAGATACTGTATGCTCTCTGAACTCAGGTATTGACTCACAATTCCGGTTGTATCGCTGATAGGTCAACGCCAAGGACCTTCAGGTTGATGGCATATCAGAGCAAGTTCGCGGCGTCATCGTTCCTTTGAAGACTTACATCAGCTTCGGGGTGGTCGTAGCCGAATTCCAAAGCCCAGATGCCGGTGCCTGTGCCGATATCGAGCACCCTACCGACCCAAGCACCCGGCTGACATGGGGGTGCAAGGCCAAGACTACCGTTGAGCGTCAAGAGGCAGATGTGATGCTGCAAATCTACCATGTTCATCAGTATAGGCGCGGCGAAAGATTCGTGAGAAGGTAATGACTACCTAGCCTGTCCATTTCTCTCTCATCGTTGGGGATGTTGTATTCTAAGTCGTTGTCAGCTAGCTGCCAGGAGCAACCGATGGAGTTTTCTTAGAGACTTGCTGCCGTCTTTGTACCTGTGGTAGGTCCTGCCATTCTCAAAGCGGTAGTCCAGTATGGAACTGGTGATGCTGGTTGTAGAGGAAGCAATGCTCTAAGCATATCGCGTCAGTAAAATGTCATGAGACACGACAGTGTCGACCATTGCGTACTTCAAGCTCAAAATGGCCGTCATCTAGAACCTGAAAGCACCGTCAGAACACCACACAGACAAACGTTGTACATGTATTTGAGTTGGCACTATACCCCATCATCGGCGGTAATGATAACCTCGTGGTCGACCTGCGCCATTGTGAACTATGTTGCAACGGTATCGAACACCGTAGGTAGTCAGTAACAGTCTGAACCCAGTAGTATGTATGGTTTAAAAATAAACTGTCAGATGAGTCGTAGAAAAGGGAGTGCAGAAGGATGACAGGAAACCGGCTACATAGGTTTGGGAAGGCAGACGACATGTAACCCCTCTTTCTTTGGCCAAAGGAGAACCAGCAAACAGATGTTATGCATTCTTATCAGCCAACGGCGAACTTACCTATTCGCAACGCCTGCAAGTGGAGACAAGGGAAACCACGACCGAATGGAAACAACACTCGTTGACGCCGAAGATTCAGCAGGAGCATCTGGTTTGCTCGCCCCTGTCACCGACCTGCATGCAGCCCTCGACCTCTGCAAGAGCACGCGGATGGGTATCCGGGATTAAACCCCTGCCCGCTGGAGGAGCACCAACAAGTTCGCGGACGATGTAACTTCCCGCCTCCCTGGAGAGGTCGCCGAGTCTGGCAAGCGCGCGGTCCGGAGGGGAAGAACCGTTGTCGGCCTGTCCCTCCGCCATGGCCTCCCGGGGCTCGAGACAGTCGCCCGGCTCGAGAACGCTGCTACTCTATCAAAGAGAATCATCGCAGCACACGGACGCGTCCGCAGATGTAAAGATCCCCGAGCGGTTGTCCTTTCAAGGGAGATATCAAGGCTGTATGGTATACAGACAGGTCAGGATCATGACTCAACTTGGACTTCCTGGACGCCTTGGGCAGGACGTGACCCAGCACGAAGATGGATTCGGAAGCCAAGGTGAGATGAACAGGGCGTTCACGGCGGCTTACCGGCTTACCCCACTCCCGATTGATCCGCGTTTGACTCGGACAAACGTGACTGACTGCGCATGACTCTCTATGTCGTTGAAAGTGGCACACTGGAACACATAATATCACGGAAAGTGCTAATGGGGAGAAAGGACGCACACAAAAACAACGTCATATTGTTGCGGCCTTCAAAAGAGGCTATCCAGGCCCGGTCCAGTGAGATGTTTCTACCCTATGTTCACGCTCAAAATACAAATACGTAGTATTACTCCTTGGGAAAGAGCTCCGCCGAGATATCCTTGTTCGTCCTCTGGTGGTTTGACCGGCTCGAACTGCTGCCAATGACTGTCGGCACGTCGCCGTCAACATCCGGGTCGTACTCGGCATCGTCGGCGTTTTTCGCCTTCTTCAGCTTGAGGCTTGCGCTGTCGTTCGAATCCGCGTCCTCTTGTTCCACCGAATCGGTGTCATCGTACGGGCCGCCGCCCGTATGCCTTGCGCTCCAATCAGGGTCCTCATCTGACAGCCGCTCATGCTCATGCTGCGGCTGTTTGATAAAGGAGTCGATGATGTAGTACTGCATGCCGTTCATGATGAGCGGGAAGAACATCATGACGAAGAAGATCTGCAGCTGCTCGTTGCCCTCGGTCCACCGCAAGGCCCAGTCGCCAACGCGGGAAATCCACGGCAGCAGGAGGAAGATGATGAGGACGCAGAACTTCATGCCAAAAAGGCCACAGAAGTAGATGAACGACTGCTTCAGCCACCACCAGGCGTTGGGAGGGCTGCCATAGTTGCCGGACCGGATCGACTCCTCGGGCTTTCCCAGAGGGGTATGTGATACGAGGGCGGTCAGGATTCGGAGGAGCACGATAAGGATGGGGATACCGATCGTGGTCTGCAATAAGAGTTAGCTATCAGTCCAAACAAGGGGTGCACAAAACGACAGAGAATGCTTACGTCGATGGCGAGGTTGAGCAAGTAAAAGGAGCACGGGTTGGGAGTGTAATCCTCATTCCGGCTCATCAGCATCCGGGCGTTGGTGGCCACGGTGGGGTCCAGCGCTACCGAGAAGCGTCCCGAGGTCAACATGGACATGAAGATGTTGGCGATGTGGACCAGGACGGAGCCAAACACCTGCTTGGAAACGTCGAAGAACCAGATCTTGACGGGGCGCTGCGGCCGCTCTCGCCAACGCTTGAAAACCAGAGACAGCAGGGCGAGGCCACCAAGGGCGGCCTGGACGATGAGGGCAAATGAGCCGAGGAGGCTGCACTCGCCATTGCCACCGTCGTCTCCGTGTGTCGTCGCGGCTGTCGCTGACGCTGTCGCGATGGCGCCCGTGAGGGATTCTGTCGTGGTCGTGACGGGAATCATGGTTGCTGCTGCTGCTGATGCTGTTGCTACTATCGCAGCGACGAGTGTTGAGGGGACATCTTGGCCGCCGGTCGCTATCGCATAGGGTGGCGGAGGGGCCATTGGCCTGGCCGGTTCGAGGGGGGGTTCGAACGGGACTAGGAGGTAAGGAGGGTGGTCTCGTGCGGGTGACGGGGTGACGTCTGGTCGAAGAAGGGGCGAGAAGTAGTGCGCCGGTATGCAAATGACGTTTTGGGACAGCCAGGCGACCACTTTTGGGGCGAACAATGGGCTCTGGCTGACGAGTCGGTGGGCGAGACAAAGCGCTTGCAGCCGTCGGTGGTGTGTGGGAAAAAAGCAACACAAAGAGGGAATGAAGAAGAAAGAAGCAACAACAGCAGTACAAGACGCGGAACAAAGGGACCCCTATGTCTTAAGAGCCTTGAGGGGGAGGGAAAGAGTTGTTTAAAGAAGAGAGAGCGAGAAACACACGGACGTGGCTGTTAGGTAAGAGAAGAGAACAAGGTGCGGACAACCGAGAGGAGAGTTGATCGTCTACGGGGATTGATGGGCCAAGGGCTGGCTGTCATGAGGCGGAGTAAAAGTGAAAGTGACATTAATACATTATACAGCACAGACACTGGACCTGGAGCAGGGTAAGGGGCCAGTATGCGCCAGTGCTTTAGGGCAGTCAGTCAGCCTTTTTAGGTGGGAAATCACCCGGCGGAGGTGACAAGACGCGAAAGCGCAGCGAGCCTTGGACGAAACCACGGGTCAGTGAGCGAGCGCGCTGGGCGGGCTTTAGGTGTCCTTGGCACTTGAGAAGACTTGAGACTTGAGACTTGAGCTCCGAGTTCCTCTTTGTCGGGTCTTTGCACGCCAACGCCAAAGCAAAACGACGAGGCGTCGGGTTTGGCAGATGGGGCATAATACTGCGTAGGGAATGGAATTGGGGGCGGATGCTGCATCAATGACGGGCTGTCACGGCCGTGTGCTGTTTTGGCGTATCCGTAATCGACTTTGTTACGGTTACACAGTCGAACTCAGGCCAGGCCCTGATACAAGCTTGCTTCTGATTGGGATTAGCGTCCCCGCATCCCTAAGCCGATTTGGCCCACCAGACCAGGACCGTCATTAGTCAGATTTCCCTTTTTCCCTTTTCCCCCTTGCCACACGACGAGGATCTGCCGCCGTGGCTGTTGAGATTTCGGTCCCAAGCGAGACAGGCTCCGGGGTTGGGTTGGTGCCTGACACTGCCTGCTTCAATGGCGAGGTTAGGGGGGCACGGCAGCAGCAGTAACAAAATTCGGGAGTCGGAAGGTGTTCAGGCGCTAGCCAAGGCTTATTTCTTCGGCTTTCTCGGCTTTACGAATAGACCGTACAAGTTTGGGGCCTTGAGGGGGTTTGCTCCAGATTCCACCCAGGTACCTACGTAGTAAGAGGTATAAAAAGGACAAGGGGCAACGTGAGCAACAGCAACATGGGTTTGCTCAGGAGGGCCGCGGGCAATCGGACGACACGGCGGACGGATGACGGACCGGAGGAAACACTGTCGATCTTCTCCAGCACAACATCGAAGCGATCCAATGTGGCTGCCGCGGCCAACGTCCGTCCAAGACCCCCTTTAGTCATGTGTATCCGTATGTCCCGCCCGAGTTGACCGCTCAACCCTACATAGTACGCGCCGGTGCAAAAAAACAAAATCGATAGGTCCGGCCAGCTGAGGGGGAGGTAGGTGTTGCCGGCCCTGGTGGAAATCACCTTGGAGTCTCTCCTGCACTAACAGACTCGCCCTTGATTTGCTGGGGATCGATATACGAGACTCGCAGATTAGATTATACCTAGTCCCATTGCCCCCCCCCCCCCCCACCACCCCCGTTTGGCCTGACCCGTTGCTGCCGCTCCTGACCCCGTTGCCCGCCGTGGCATCGACCGGCGCCTCCGTAACGCGACGTTCGGTCCTCTTTGAAATATCCCCAGAAAAAAAAATCCGTCCATTCCATGTCACGGCTCTTTGTGGGAAAGAAGAAAGAAGAGGGAGAAGACATGACGCACACCGTGAAGGAACCACGAGTTTCAAGCAATACGGCAACAAAGCCCGGTCACTGCTCTCCAGCCTTATCTGATTCCGCCGCCGTTGTCCTTGCTCACCCTCGACTCGGGCCCAACACAACTCGTCTTCGGCTATCTATAGCAACGCGAACAAATGCCCTTTGTTGTCCCCGACGCAGGCCCGCCAGCCCGCCAGCCAGCCAGAGAGGCGGGAGAAGGAGGCGGCAGCCGTCATGAGCCCCTAGGCCGGCTGCGACTCTTTTATCTCTCTCCCACGTGCCTCCCAGCGCCGCTGACGGGCCTGGAATTCTCTCCACTCAACGGGCGTCTCTCCAGGCCTGTCCCGAGAACCTGGTTGCCGCGCCTGCCACTCCAGCAGTCTCACCCGCTGGAATCTGCATGGAATACATCATGGAACGTTGTCTTTGAGGTCGAGATGAGGTACCACGACTGGAATTCCTTGCGATACCAACCTGCGGACGATACCCACAGCGCGGGCGGGCTTATTCATCGTGATACGGCTGATCGTACAGGATTACCTACGGCAAACTTGGTCTCGAGTGGAATGTTTCAATTTCTCCGCCTCATATTCGCTACTAAGCGGGGAACCGAAAGGAGCTTCAATGCCGAATCTAAGAAAATCCACACTTCACCCCCAAGAACCGCTTCAAATCCGGTTTTGCAGTGCCCTTACGCCGTCAACCTACGGTGATCAAAGGACCATCCGTGGGCGAGCCCGTTCGTCCCTCTTTCGTAAAAAAGTAGATAAATAAAAAAACCACCACAAAAAGAGAAAAAAGAAAGAAAAAGGTCAGGGGAAACAATTCCGAGGTCCCCGACTCAAGAAATCACCAGCTTATCCAAGGCAACCTGCGCAATCTCTATAATTTTCAGGCAGTGCCGGTTCTCCTTACTGTCACCTCCCTCCGGAACCATCAAGTTCTGAGATGTGTGCAGTATTGGATTTGGGAGCCCGTCTGCGATCATGGCGTCGAGTTGGCTGTGCCGCCTGACCGACCTGTCTTCCATCTGTTTGATGATGTCCCTGAGACCGAGGTGATGATACGCCTCGGTAGAATCCACCCCGACGCTTCTCTCGAAATCGTGTCCGTAAATGTCAATCTTCAAAAGTGCCCTGACGGAACGCCTCCAGGTGTCCGGGTCCATTTCTCGCTTGTCAACCAACTGAGAGGCACAGCATGTGCCGTCTCGCCTGCGCATCTCGCCCCAGAGTCCGCCGTACTCGGTGAAAGAGAACGTAATGTTTCGACCCTCTTTAGTGGCCAGGGCGGCTTCGTGATCAATGAGCTCAAGGATCTTGGCGTACGCGTTGGCGGTCGACGGGAGAATGGCGCCCAGCATCATCATATTCTGGAATGATTGCATCGGCGGCGGCTTCGTGATGTCTGTAAGGCTGCATGCCGGGCAGTGGATAACATCGTGGGCCGCCCGAGCTGCCGACCTGGCGATGCCCATGGCAATCTTGACGTCATTCGGTAGTCTCGACAAGGCGTCCAGAGAAAGAAACATCTGAGAAAGGCAGGAACATGAGGCGTTGCTGTACGCTTTGACAGTGGCCTCTGGCCCCTGGTTGATGCCTTTGTCGTCGTTGGTGCTGGCGGACGACGACTCGGGGTCGCTTATGCTGAGCGTGTGGGATGTCTCTGATGATGCAGCAGGGGAGACACCTGATCCTGTCCCGGGCACTTGCGCCGAGAAGAGATCAGTAAAGCTTTTGTTGATATCTTGAGGCAAGTCCTCGTCAGCAGAGTCACTTTCGCTAAAGTTGATGCCACCTAACAGGTCAACGCCCCCAACACCCAACTGGAAGTCTCCCGCGGGGTACCGTGGCTCGGCGTGGGCCATGGTAAGACTCGATAGCTCAGGCGGCAGCGTCGACGGCGGCAGGCCTTCCAAAGGAGAGAGGAGATCGAGGTAATCGAAGTTGGAGTAGTCTTGGGTGAAGAAGGCCGAGAAATCCGTGTCCAAGGTCGGTTGCGTGAAGAGTGGCACCTGTGGCTGCTGATCTGGGCTGCGAGGCTTGTCGGAGGAGGGCTGTTCTTCAGACTCTTCGACATGTCTACGCTTTCGTGGCCGGCCCATCTGCTTCTGGGGCGAGTAGACGCAGCTCAAGCACTCTCTCTTACAGCGCGAGCAGCCATCGGGCTCTTTGGTGCAGGCAAGTTTTCGCGAGCCTGTACAAACTCATTAGCAACTTCAAGTTCGGTTTGTGCCGAGCAGGCATGAACTCACGACACTCATCACACGCACGATGCTTGACGACACCGTCGACCGACTTGGAGTGAGGACTACTTTGGGGCATGACTTGAATGGTAAGGGGAGGGGGGGAATAAAGAGGCTATGTCGTGAATGCCTGACAATGTGTGATGGATGAACTGTTCTGATTACTCGGAACTTTCCACACTGCTAGAAAGTGCGGCATCCGGGAGGGTTATATGTAAGTGACGGGAGTGGTGCGCAGAAGATGCGATGCTGGCGTGCGCGACTCTTCACGCCAGCGAATAAGACGAGACAACGACGACGGAGCCCTTGCTGCTTAGGTGATTCAGCTCGTGGCTTGCTGTCGAGCTGAATCTCGGGGTGTCTTGCTTTTGGAGCCACGGTACCCGCGAGGTGGAAGCATGTGTATGGTGACACCGAAAGCTACTGTGGGATGCGGAAGCGATGTTGGCGTGAGCGAGTGAGGGGGTATCCTGAGGGGATGGCGGAGAAATATGCACGAGTTCAAGCAAAGGGAAAGGGAATGGAAGGGGAGGGGCTTGTCCCGTCTACAGCGTCGATGTCTAGGGTCGAAAGCCACAGCTTTGCTTACCTTTAGTACATGACCCCCTAAGACCAACTTGGACATTCCTGATGTAGGTGGGTAGGGAATCCATCCACCTCGACAAGAGTACACAAGAACGTAATGCCTAGATGCGCTCTTCAGCGGTCACCCCCAATTCCCATCTTCAAAGGATTCGAGGCGGCGTCAGCACCACCTCAACCTGCATAAGACGGAGCCCAAGGCCGGGTGCAAGGTATCTCCTGTTAGATGATTAGGCTACTTCATCGTCGAAGCCCTACCGGCTCCCCCGTCACCGTATCGAGAGTACTTTCTGGGCAGCAAGCCAGCCGGCCAATCTGCTAGAACACACAGCACTTGCTGCTCATGCCAAGATATTCAAGAGACCCTTGGCTCGGTCAGAAGAAGCCACGAAATCTGCTCTCTTAACCTACCAAAGGGTTGTAACAGACTTCGGGTCTCAACGCCTGCCTCCCTGCCTCAGGTTCGTGTCAGACGGCGGTTCTTTTGGATCAAGGTAGAAGCCGTACTCATGATGCCCATGATTGGCCAACCGCATCACAAGCCCAAGCCATTCGAGTCATCGACATGGGAAAAAGCTTCGCCCTACAAGCCGTCTCGGTGCAGCCCGAAGCCCAAAGCCCCATAAGTGGCATGGCTGGGCTGACAATGGAACATTGGAATATTGCGACATGAGAGCCCTCTTTGGGCATGGAGAACACTCGCCTATGCACCTTGAATTGACTCCATGATGCATCAAATGTGCAGAAACGACTTTTCCATGTGTTCCGCATTGCTTCGGCGTGCTGTGCTGCGTACATTCGTGTCGAGAGCCCATTCTCGTACCTGCTGCCGCTTACCTACCTATGTAGGTAGTCTCATGCTACGTTGTAGCGCGTCAATCGCTGATGGTTGCTTCGGCTTAGTAGCATGGCGGCTGAAGGGCGCCCTGTAGGGCCACCCATGCATGCACTGCCAGGCACTGGTGAATAGCGGGAAAGGCGCCATGTCAACAACAGTGTTATATTCGCCCCCACAGGGCAGGTACCTCCACAATACAACACACACAACACACATCACCGCAACCATTACAAGCATGCTTTCAGATCTGGCAGCGATGGGTTCGTACACGAAGAGCCCCGAGTACGAGTAGTACTTGAACTCGCCGACCTTCCAGCGACGCTCTCGGATTCCCCCTTTTGAGTTTGACAACGATGGCAAAATCAAAGTTGCGCCCGGAGAGGTTTACTGCCGCGTCAACGGCGGAGACGGCTACCTCTGTCACCGAGACGTCCGCTTTGCCACGCGGCAGAGCCTTGTCAAGCACCTTCGCAACGCCCATGGTCTCTATGTTAACGTCTCGGAGGCTGGCGCGCTGTCGCGCGAGGACAACCAGCGACAAGTCCAGTACTATCGCAACATGAAGCGCCTTGCTCTCGGAGACGCGACCGACCTGAATACCCCCGAGGAGGCGGCGGGAGGAACTCGCCGCACTTCTACCAAGCGCCCTTCTTTTTCCGTCATTGTCGACAAGGACGGAAACCCCGATATTGCAAGCATGAAAGAGGTGGCAGGTCACGCAGCGGCCTACAAGTGCCCTTACTGCACTCGGGCTGGCACCGAGTGCCCCCCTGCTCAGCGCACCGAAAAATGTGTCATTTGGGCGCACTTCCGTTACCCAGACGTTGGCGATAAGTCCGCTCGTGAAGCGGCCCGACAGACGCAGGCAGTATTTCTCGACGGAGGGCCCCCAGGCTCGCACCCCGGAGATTCAGGAGAACAACTCGGATCCCAGATGAGTGGAAGACTTCAATCAGAGGAGACAGTTAGTCTGTAAAATGGGTAGACGGTACCACGGTTTCGTTGCTTCTATAGCATCACCGTCATCAGACAGGAATACATATTTTTCCTGTATTTGTTCAAGCTTCATGTGGCAGCCATCGTGGCGCATTGCGCATTCTTTGGGACATGCAGCAGCTCCACTTACGCTCGAATCTCTTGGCATGGACAGAGTACCACTTCAAAATCGTCGGTGTCGACCAGTAAGCTCAATAATAGCTTGTCTCCTTGCGCCGGGTCGGTTCTGTGCTGCGGTATGCTGCACTGCAAGTCGCCGGCATCGAAGGTGTTGGTTAGTTGTTCCGGTTAGTACCTTTTTTCCCCTCGAGTTGTAGTACCGACCGATTTGGGAGGGAGACCTTTCGGAGCAATTCCACTCGTCCATCTCAGTCAACCCCGCTAGGCGGTGTGGAGCGCGCTAACACCCTTCGACGGCAGAAAAAAAAATTCCAGAGAAGGCACTCGCCCAAACCGCCTGCACCTGCATCGCGAACTGAAGCTCCAAAAATAGCCATTCCACCACCTTTTTTGTCTTGTCCCCTTTTTTCCCACCACAACATGCCGGCACGACAAGCGCTAGGCAAGCGGAAGGAACCGCAGACCGAGGCCCTTGTGCCCGTCGATGACGAATTCGGCAATGCAAACTTGGAGGGCGTCTTGTCTCAGGGCGAAGATGATTCCGACTACGAAGAAACCTCCGAGTCTGACGGCGACGACAATGCCCTGAACGGCGAGTTGTCGGAGGACGAGGACGAGGATGAAGAGGAGGACATCTTGAGCGACGACATCCCCTCGGACGCCGATGACCAAGAAATCGCCTCGAAACTCAAGTCAACGAACCTTGGCAAGGACTCTGCCGCCGCTGCCGTTGGCGACGATGACGACCAACCTAACTACAGGGTTGTCAAGGACGCCAATGGTAACGAGCGCTATGAGTACGACGAGATCGACGCCGATTACGACTCCGACGACACCGATGCCCAGGAGCCTGTCAACACCATTGGCAACATCCCTCTGTCGTTTTACGATTCCTACCCTCACATCGGATACGACATCAATGGCAAGAAGATCATGCGCCCCGCCACCGGTGAGGCATTGGACGCCTTGCTCGAGACCATTGAGATCCCCAAGGGCTGGACTGGCTTGACGGACCCCCAGACCGGCAAGCCGCTCAACCTCAGCCAGGACGAGCTCGAGCTTTTGCGCCGCGTCCAGATGAACGAGATTCCCGAGGAAGGCTACGACCCCTACCCCGTAAGTGTCCACAGCCCCAAACTTGAATCTCAACAATGCTGACAAGCCCAAGGAAATGGTCCACTGGTTCACTGCACACGAGGAGAAGATGCCTCTCAGCGCGGCGCCCGAGCCGAAACGCCGTTTCGTCCCCTCCAAGCACGAGGCCAAGAGGATCGCGAAGCTCGTCAAGGCCATTAAGGAGGGCCGCATCCTACCCTACAAGCCGCCCGAAGAGAGGGAGAAGGAGGAGGCCGAGAAGGAGGAGAACTACTACGACATCTGGACCAACGAGGAAGAGCGCCCGCCGCACGTCATGAACATCCCGGCGCCCAAGCTCCCGCCCCCAGGCTACGACCTCAGCTACAACCCTCCCCCCGAGTACCTTCCGACAGAAGCCGAGAGGGAGGAGTGGGAGAAGGCGGACCCCGAGGACAGAGAGAAGGAGTACATGCCCGCCAAGTTTGATTCACTGCGCAAGGTCCCCGCCTACGGCGAGTTCGTCAAGGAGCGCTTCGAGCGCTGCCTTGACCTCTACCTGGCTCCTCGCGTGCGTAAGAACAGGCTCAACATCGACCCCGCGTCACTTCTTCCCAAGCTTCCCCGCCCCGAGGAGCTCAGGCCCTTCCCGACGGCCTGCCAGACCGTCTTCCGAGGCCACGAGGGGCGTGTGCGGTCTTCTGCCATCAGCCCTGACGGCGAGTGGCTTGCAAGCGGTGGCGACGACGGTACTGTGCGTCTGTGGCATCTCCGTACCGGTCGCCAGGAGTGGATGGCCAAGCTCAGTCTTGACGAGGCTGTCAACGTCGTCCGCTGGCGCCCGAACAAGGAGACGTTTATTCTGGCAGCCGCTGCTGGCGAGGATGTCTTCTTCGCGGTCCCTCCTCGTGGTGCCGACGGCATCGACAAGGCCAGCCGTGACATTCTCGACGCTGGTTTCGGTTACGCCACGCAGAACCCTCAGCCGACAGCCCCCGTTACCAAGGAGCACCCCGGCAAGTGGGCAAGACCCGGCTCGAAGCTGGAGGCTGCCGGTGTCTTGCTCAAGGCCACCGTCAGATCCGTCATCAAGGTCATCAGCTGGCACAGACGCGGCGACTTCCTCAGCACTGTCTCCCCCAACGGTCAGCGCAGCGCCGTCGCAATCCATACGCTGTCGAAGCATCTGACTCAGATTCCCTTCCGCAAGCTGCCCGGCCTCGCCCAAACGGCCCAGTTCCACCCTTCGCGACCCCTCTTTTTCGTTGCGACCCAACGTATGATTCGCTGCTACGACCTCCAGAGACAGGAGCTTGTCAAGGTTATCCAGCCCGGCGCCCGCTGGATCTCGTCCTTCGATGTCCACTCGGGTGGTGACAACATTGTCGTGGGATCCTACGACAGACGTCTGCTCTGGCACGACCTCGACCTCTCCAACCGCCCCTTCAAGACGATGCGCTTCCACTCAGAAGCCATTCGTGCCGTCAAGTACCACCGCAGCTTCCCCTTGTTTGCCGACGCCAGTGACGACGGCACTCTGCAGATCTTCCACGGAAAGGTCGTTAGCGATCTCATGGAGAACCCGACCATTGTGCCCGTCAAGATGCTCAAGGGCCACAAGATCGTCAACAAGCTCGGTGTCCTCGACGTCGACTGGCACCCTACGGAGCCGTGGTGCGTGAGTGCCGGCGCTGACGGCACATGTATCCTCTGGACCTGATTTATGAATCTCTGGTGGGGGGATACCTGTAAGGTTTGCATCAAAAAAAGACAGCGAGGCGTTGGGAAGAACCAAAACGAACCAAAAGAAAATTCTCGAGAAAAAACTAGACAACCCTTTTGCTTTTTTTCAACTTTGTTCATGTCGAATAATTCACCCGGATTTACCCGCGGGAAGGTGTCATTAATGGATTTCGAATTTGTACCAATGCTCACATTCCCTGTCCAAACGTGATATGCTGTCGGTTGCTTTACAATCTCACCATCATCTCTTTAGAAACCCAAAGGTGAGGACGCGGTTGAGTCGCCAGAGAACGAACGGCATTCGAGATGACAAGAGGACGTCCCCTTGGCGGCGGAAGACGGTGCCGAAGAGACCGCGAGAGCCGGAGAATCCGCAGCTCCAGGGCAAGATGTTGGCTGCAAGTTTAATTAGGCGTTGGCTCGTGCGTCTCCCAGAGATGGAGCACACACGCCCTTCTTCATCGGCCCCCTCCCCCCCCCCTTTCGAGCGGGCGGCGAGGATGCCCTGGATGCTTGCAAAATTGGCAAAGTTCCGCCTGCCCCCCTTTGTCTCTACTACGCAGTACATTCTCCAATCTGAAACCCGTTCTGCGTCAAGAAGGCATCACACGCGCGGGGCTGCCATCCTAATCGCCAGCCGTTAACATTGAACGCCCAATCTCTCTCGACCCCCGATGCCGTCTCTCCTTCCCCTCATCGCCCATTCGCCTGGAAGATTCCGGATCCCCGAATCTACATCATGCACGGGCAACCGAGAGAGATCGGGTGTCGCATCGTGGTGCGATGGCGTGGGTAAGCCGCCATCCGGGACACGGCATGCCGGTCTGGAGCTCTGGATGCTTCTGCGATCAGGGTTGTCTGCCGGCCGCTACGTCGGATCACCCTGTCACCGTCGAGAGGAGGTGTTGACGGCGTAGCGGCAGTGGGATGTCGAGGTTCCCGTGCATCTTCTCCCCCCCCTTGAAGAATGGCGTAATGTCCCGTCCTCTTGGGATTGATGATCCTGTCCCGGCTGGTCCTGTTTGCCTCCTCGAACGAACATTCCGCCGTCTCAACTCCATTCATCCCACAGTTTTCGACTCGAGGGGTGGCCTTGTATTCTCATTTGCCTAACCTAATCTATCCCACATCGAGATAATCCTCTGGCTTCTAGGGCCGTTTCCACTTTTTCACTTTATTTTCCCACTGCATCCAGGGCCCCTGTTTGATCCCAGAAGTCTTGTGTGTACTTCGTGTGGCCTAGATAACTAATTACTGCCCTCTCGCGTAGGTGCATCTGCACCTGCCTCTCTACCACCGCATCTTTCGCGGCATCTTCTTCCTGCCATCCGGCCGCTTGCTTCCGGCGTTGCATTCTTCATGCTCACTATGGTTCGCTCTTCTCCCATTTCGTACGCGGCGGCGCTGCTGTACCTGTTCGCGGCCTCCGGGTCGGCCCAGACCTTCACCGTCGCCAACGGCCAGATCTTCACACCGGGTCTGGTCATCTTGGATGCGCCTCAACCGGGAACCCCGCTGGGCGGAGGTCAGTAGTTAGACCCGAAAGCTTCAAGTGATGGGCGGCCCCGAGAGGCTCCCGAGTCAATGGACTATCTAACCCGGACGGACATAGAGAACCTCCATGTCGCGCTGGACGTGTCAACAAACGGCAAGATGCCGCTGCCACCATACGCCGAGAGCAGCCCGACCAAGATCTTCAACGTAACCATGTTCCTGTCCAGCTACGTGACTGGGCGCAACTTCACCATCACCAACGGCACGGCGACTGCCAACAACGCCAGTCTCGGGGACATCATATTTCAGGAACCCGGCAGCACGGTGAAGCACGTCAACTGGCTCTGGCCCGACTGTCTGGTGGGTAATGGGCAGCCCAGCTCGGCCGACAGCGACCGCGGCGCTTATAACGTAAGGCACATGCTTGGGGAGCAGATGGCGCGGTGACAAGGGGGGTTTCAAGGCGTTGTCCGGACTGACACCACGGCCTTAGATCTCCATCCGCCAGAACTTCCGCCTCAACGGCGAAGACCACTACACCATCTTCGATGTGCCCATCTCCGTGACCAACAGCATCGAGAAGAAGGACGGCCGCCCCTCGTGCGATGCGCTCAACAACGCGCTCCTGACGGAGGGGGAGCTCAACGCAACCGCCGCCAACGCTGTCGGCGTGCTCTTCGCGCCGGGCGACTCGACCAGCATCGAGGTCGAGTCCGACGACGGCAGGGGCAAGAATAGCGGCGATGGGCTCAGCGGGACCAAGCCGGAGGCGACACCGGGCGACGGGCTCGGTGCCGGAAGTAGCTTGAGCTGGAGGGATGGCGCGCACTGGCTGTGCCTGGTGAGCATTGGCGCCGCGCTCATGCTCTGAGAAGGAATGCGAGAGTTTTGTTTGTGGATGGAGGACCTTGTGGCGTGAGTTACGAATACTCTTTTTACCTTTTGATGATACCCAGACGCAGGAGGCCTGTACTAGTAGATATTTCTTAATTGAGTCTACTATGTGCATATGGATTCGTGGCTTCCTCTTTAATAGGCTTTTCTCAGACTGTCGCAACACTAATACTAAGGAAGATACACACAAACATTCTATTAGATTATAGGGATTATAGGGATTATAACATGCAACAACTGTTGGAACAGCAATATCACATGACCGTACGATACATATGATACGACTCATGAGAACAAGTGCATAGGCCGGATACTCGGCACTAGAGCGTTTTATACTAGGATGATGATAGTCTACTCGGGTCGTACTGACTCAAAGAGCTCGTACTGACTCAATGACCCCGAACGAGGACTATAAGTCCTCATACAGGAGACAACTCTGGTCAGTAGAAGACAGACAAAACAATACAATCTTAGTCTGCCCTAGAAGCAAGGCAATTTATTAGCAAACCTACAGCGAAGTCGCTACGCTTTCTCCATAACATCCTGTGACAACCCGCCACAGTCATCAGAGCTATCGTACGGATGTATAAAGAGTCAAGGGTCCACTTCGTTGGCGCACTTGACACATTTTAGCCAATTGCTACCCAGACTTGTCCGCATTCGAGGTCTGAATATATTTAACTTTCTGTATCAATCTCGCATCCATGCAGGCAATATGACCATCCATACCAAGAGTTCCGGCAAACGCGCCCTATGTTCAGCGAGCGCTCTCTATAGTTCCCGAATGCCGCCCAAAATGCATATAAAAGCCCTGCACTGGCCATCGCCGGCCGTTCCGACTTCCTTCGTCCGCCCACAGCGCAGTCTGGCCTTGAACGTCGCCGCGGTAGTCTGAAGCAACCATGAGGGTCCCTGAATTTGCATTGACATTGGTTTTCGTATGACACCGACCCTTCAACGCCTTGTTTGCCTCTGGTCACCAACTAACATGAGATAGAGCCTCTGCTTGGGCGGAGCGTCTGCGGCCAACTGCAATGACAATGCTCGCATCATGTGGCAGTGCATTAGGTCCGACGACACCAACTCTGGATACACTGCATCGTGCTGTGGGGGTGGCTTCCAACAAGATGACCATGTCAGTATTAACATCCATATAGACCATGTATTTGTTCTAACTGATGGCAGTGCTGTACTACGGATGGACCAGGCTTTACATCTTGCTGCAAGGCGCACCCAGGTTATTGGGCTGCGAACGGTTAGAAAATAAGCAGGTTACAATTGTACACATCGAATGTGACTTGGAATGGATTCAGTAGCTTGCCGAAAAGTGTATCAAAATCCAATTCTGCATACAATTCCTCCACTTGGTTAGCTTGTTTCAGCCAAAGGGCCTAAGTGCCTAAGTGGTTTATGCAAATGTGCCTACATTTGAACACTACACTGGCTTGAGTTCGGGCAAAGCGACGTAGGCAAAATGATATTTACCTATTTAACTGCCTTTTTTTGTAAGGGCGTCGTCGTTACAGAAAGTCAAAGCTTTTTCTCTATGAAAAGTACAATAAAACCTATATCTAATCTCACTAAGCGCATCTCTAGAATTTAAGATAGCATAAGAAAGAAAAGAGTAATTAAGATATAGATAAAAGACACGTAGGGCTAGGGTTAGGGTTAATGCCAGAGTTAGGACTACGGAATGTGTTTTTGGTGCTCCGTTGATATACCATTCTGCCTACCTCGCTGTACATACACTCCCCTGTTGGTGACCACACTGGCGACTTCCCTACCATTCCGTGGCCCACGCTGCCTAAAGAACTGCTTCCTGAAAAGGATAGTATGCACGTCTTTCCCTGGGTACCTACTGTCGGCCACTTGATGATGCCCAGACGCGGGAGGCATGTATTAGTACATATTTCTTAATCGAGTCTACTACGTGCGAACATGGATTCGTGGCTTCCTCTTTAACAGGCTTTTGCATGACTGGGCTGTCGCGACACCGATACTGAAGACGATACGCGCGGACAATTCTCAAACAGCCAAACATCTTTCTGGTGCCATTCTAGAAGTAGCGCGGCTGACTCTGGACTTTAAACAAAACCAAGTTAAGGTTAGAATGCAGGGAGAAAGACAGACTGGGCACGGATTCGTCTCGCAACATTCATTTACTGTTACCATGGTACACAGCATCCGTCCGACCAGCGGGAGCGGGTCTCTTCACTGTAGGAAACTCATTCCCGGTTCGGGCGTCTCCATACGGGACACACCCCCCGGCTCGGTGACCACCCGTGGGCGACGTCCGTACCATCCATGAACCATCCCATGGCCCACGCTGCCCAACGAACTGCTTCCTGAAAAGGGTAATATGCACGTCTTTCCCTACCTACTGTCGGCCACGGTCCACAGTTCACATGCGAGTAGCCATCGCGCTGACAGGCACACCCACCACACGCACACCCACCCACCCTTACGCGGTCCAGCATGGCATGTTGCTACCTTCCTAGCATCGAGCTCTACTATGTAGCTTTGCGAGTCCATCGCCTTTTTGACCTCCTCACTCCTCCCGCCGCTGTCCTATCAAGGCCCCCGGATCCCGGGCTCTGCAACCCTCCCCCGACTTTGTCGACCCAGATTGGAATCGAAAATAGCAAAGCATACCCCAGGATTCCCCGCACTTTGTTTGGACCGCACTAATCAGACCTCGGCTCCGTGCTAGTACACTACAGCTGTGGAAAGCTAGCAGCTCGTCGAGCGAACCGACTCGGCGCTGCGGACAAGCATGACGAACGGGAGCACCAGACTCTCTCGCCAAGGAGCGGGTCGCTGGACATTGGTCCTGTCGCTTGCATTGTACGTACGACGACGACCCCTGGTCTTTTCGGCTTCTTCATGAATATCGCCCCCCCCCCCTTCCCCGGGGCCACCAATTAGTTAAGTATGGGGTCGCATGCCGCAAGAAACACGGTGGTGTCATGTTGATGTCGTTGTCCCTTACACATTCCAAACAACTTGGGAGGCACATCCGCCACCAATAGCGCGACCTCACTACTTCAAACTTCTACACCCCGATAGAGCGGCATTGAAATACTCGGGATTTTTCGAACCGATACATTGAATTTGCCAGCTTGCCAGCGCTTCTTGCCAATAGCCCATCCGGCTGTTCAACTGCCTGGGTCGCGCAGCCATCGTTGCCACCTCTTGGGCCGATATCACCATCACACCAGTGCATCGTCACCAATCCAAGAAAGAAAGGAAAAAACCGCGCGAATCACCAACGACCAATCCGCCCAAGATGCCGATGCACCAGGGCTTCCTCCCGCGCGAGGGCCTTACCGCCGACCCCATCTTCCGCCTCATCACCCGCACCGCCCTGAACCCGGCCGTGATGTTGCCGCTCCTGCTCCTCGCCCGCTACACCAAGAAGGGCGGCGACCTCGCCATCCTGCATCCTACGGCCTTTTCACGCGTCAAGTTCCTCGCCTACTGCGCCCTCACGCGATGGGCGAGCAGCTGGCTGTCGCGGCGCGTGCTGAACGGCTGGTCCACCGACCATTACGACTGGCGCAGGGAGATCGTCCTGGTGACGGGCGGTGCTGGCGGCATTGGCGGGCATATTGTGCAGTTTTTGGCTGAGCGTGGTATCACTGTTGTGGTGTTGGATATCCAAGACCTCACCTTCGCAGCCGGTAAGACTCCCGTCGTCCTTTTCCGACCTCCTTTGGTGAAGGGGGGTCGCCGTGGTGAAATCAGTGACTGAACCTTGTGCGACAGGCTCCAATGTGCACTACTTCAAGTGCGACATCACCTCAACCGAGAAGCTCGCCGTCGTGGCCGACGAGATCCGCGCCAAAGTCGGCCACCCGACGGTGCTCATCAACAACGCCGGCGTGGCGCGCGGCAAGACCGTGTTTGACTCGACGGAGCACGACATCCGCTTCACCTTTGACGTCAACACGCTCTCACACTACTGGACGACCAAGGAGTTCCTCCCGAACATGGCCAAGAACAACCACGGCATGGTCGTGACGGTCGCGTCGTTTGCGAGCTACATATGCGTTCCCAACATGGTAAAGATGCACCAGTGAGAAAATCCGGTGGGCTCTGGGCAATGGCTAACCGAGAAAAAGGTCGACTACGGCGCCTCCAAGGCCGCCGCAATGGCGTTCCACGAGGGCATCTCGGCGGAGCTGAAAACCCGCTACAACGCGCCGCGGGTGCGCACCGTGCTCGTCAACCAGGGCTACACCAAGACGCCGCTCTTCACGGGGTACCAACAGGGCGTCGAGTTCATCCTCCCGGCGCTCGAGCCAGAGACTGTCGCCGAGGCGATCGTGAAGCAGGTCCTCAGCGGCGAGAGCGGCAACATCGTCCTCCCGGCGTACGGCAACGTGCTAACGGCGCTAAGGGCGTTCCCGCACTGGTACCAGACCATGCTGCGGGCCCAGTCGCAGAAGCTGATGACCAACTTCTCGGGGAGGCAGGTCATCAAGGACGTCAAGGGGTTTTACGACAAGAAGGTGGACGGGTCCGAGGGCGAGCAGGAGAGGCCCGAGGAGAGTACTATACTGGTGGAGCAGGAGCCCATCCCGGACCGGGGCGGTATCGAGTAAGGGAGAAGGAGGCCAGAAGAGTCGTTGTCACTGTGTAAGAGCTGGGACGGGTGTGGTTACGCTCGTGTGCAGGGTTGGTTGGGCTTGGTAACTCTAATTGGCGTAGTGTGCGGCCTACCTGGTTGCGGCTCTTTGGTCGTTGCAGGGGTTAGTGGCGGCTTTGAATGACTAGCAAACATGAACACTGCCCAAACCGGCATTGGTCTCGTCATTCCAACCTGCATGGGTCAAGGAAAAGTTGGAGGAGTGTCCCCCGGTTCTGCGGAGCCTTGCCGAGACCACAAACATCACCGCGGTTGCCCATGCCACCTGGCTCAGTCGTTGCATCTTGAACCTGCCGCTTATATTTTCCAATACACAATACACACCTGTGTTGTGCGCGATACGTCTGTTGAATCTGCCGCTGGTTTTATTGATCGACGCCCGCAGATGTACTGGCGGCGGGAACAGCCAACGCCTACGACGGTGTGCATGCGTCCCTGGCGGGACTGGCGATGGATAGGATCCTCCCCTTTCGGGATCCTTCACGCTACGAGCAACCGTGGAAAGCTGTGACCAATGTTTCGTGTATTATCTCGACTCTCTCTCTCGCTAGCTTTCAGCCAGTTTTTTGCATACACCCGGGTGCCAAAATACACCGCCGGTCGTGAGAGACGCCAATCTTTTCGGACCGCAGTAACCGGCGAAATACTTTGTCAATCTATCTATTCGAAAACAATCATCCCATAACAGCGGGGCCAGGTCCCTCTCATCGTTTTACCTTTCGTTAGGAGCAGTATCGCAAGCTTGGGTGAGGTGCTTCTGGAAAACTAGTGGTGGCGTCTTACTTTTCCCTCACTTCTCCACGAGAGACGACACAACAGGGTCATAAAGCCCCAAAATCTCGACTGCCAGAGGCAAGAACGACTTATGCGACAAGTGGTAGCAGGCGCGTGGGAAGAAACCAAGTCGGTCCTTTGTCGTTTGGTTGTTGTTCTTACAGAGCCCACACGACCCCGTCCCAAGATGAGGAAACAACGCCGTCGTGGCGCATAAGCATGTCTGCTCTGTTGGTTCTTCACGTCCGCCTCTGGGAAGAGGGGTTCCGAAGCCAGCCGACTGCCCGCCCACGGTTTGAAAAAGACGGATGGCTCCATGCGACACTTTTACCGGTTCCCCTCCTGTTCACACGGGGTTTCTTGAGATATTGTGCCATGTAAAACAAAGGAACCTGCTGCAATGATGGCCAGCAATCCGGGCAATGAGGTACAGCTCATCACCGATGAAGTGTATGAAGGGGGTACGCAATCTGGCGATACCTACGAGGTTCGTGGGATACGCATCTAATCGTAAACGCAGGCAACTGGTAGCGGGGCGGATCTCGAGATAAGTCCCCAGTTTGGCTCTCTGGTCTCGTCCTCCCATAAGAGTATGATCAAAGACAAATCACCAATTAAAGAAGCAGGCGCATCCACGCCTACGTTCCCGTGTAAGGGCCCTCTCCTTTTCTTCTATTCTTCTGAAACCCGGCTTCGCTCGTAGCGATCGCTCTTCTGGCAACTCTCCTCACAGCTACACCCTCATTGGAAGGAAGCCGTTGAAAATATGTGGCTCGTCTTCATCTTGAGCCTAGCCCGGAACAGCGCTCAGTGTTGTTATCCCGCTCTCCGGAGCCCTTCTTGAGTATGCTTAGGTATCGAGAACCGATGTAAGCCAACGACGACTCATTTGCACGCGGGTCTCAGCTTTGGTCTCAAAACCTCATGACCTATTGAGTCACTTTTCCGGACACGGTTGTCCATCCTCATTTCACAGCCTTCTTCAAGATACTCTGAACTTCAGGCGACAACTGTACAGCCAGGGCACTAACTCGACCAGCCACACACCCGGTCCAATAAGCGAGTTGACTCTCACCCCTTACCTCCCTCCTCGCACCAACGACGAAAGTGTCAACCCCCTTCTTGTCCAATTAGTGTAATGTGCTCTTGGGCGATGGTGCCACGACAAGCGCTTCTAGCCACGTCTAAAGGTTCCTGCTGTTCCACAGCCACGGCTCCCTGAGTCTCTTATCCTGAGGAACTGGTTCCAACGGAGAGGCAAGTTGCCAGGTGTCAAAGAAAAACCTTCTCAAAACGCTCAATTGATCTGTGAATCAGAGCGCCCGGATGGTTTAGATATACGTCGACTTTATCAATAGTCAACGTTTCCCAGAACTGCCGGATAGTATGTGGTTACTGTCTAATTTGCCCCAAAGACGTAATTGCGGCTGGTGTGGTACGTCAGGTCTTCTGCGCACTGACCACTCGTCCGATAACGATAAGACCGGCATTTCTTACCTCCTGAACTGGACACGGGACAGACAATCCTCATCTCCAAGTCGGCCTCGAGTCCTCCTGATACACTTCTTCTTGGAGACAAACCCGGTTCTCGATGCGTCTAAAGCCTCCTTGAATTCCCGTCGCTCATTTTTTAACCCCAATTTTGGCTCTCTAGAGCCCGCCTTTCCTTTCCCTTGCTCGATGCCTCTTTCTCCTTCCACCAACGATCATGGACGGTGATCCGAAGGTCGAGTCGCAGCTCGACTCGTTCAGCTTAACTTTCCCCCTCCCCTATCGCATAGGGTTCATCATTGTTCTTGGTAGGTTGCGAAGGAACTGACGTCCAGGAACCGCTGCTAACCGCACCATAGCCGTTTGGGGCTGGGGTGCCAACCTGCACTACCTCCACAAAGCGAAGATCGATGTGCCCTCCCTGATTCGATATCCCTCTCGGTCGTCCCCGACAGAGCCGGCGCATCACCTCTCGACGTACCGCCTTGCGACCGTCCTCTCGACCGTATTCCTCCTATCGATATCGACGTTCTGGGTCTTTACCCGACGGACGCCCTCGCTCGTCATCGAATATGACTGGCTACCGATGACCTACCTCGTTGCCCTCGCGGCCCTGTTCTTCGTTCCCGTCCGCAACTTTTCGCAAGGTGGACGCTCACGATTCCTTGCTACGCTACGCCGCGTCAGCGTTGGGGGGCTGGCCGAGGCCAAGGATGGGAAGTTTGGAGACATCCTGCTTGCCGATGTGTTGACGAGCTACTCCAAGATACTGGGAGACTTGTACGTCGTGCTATGCATGTTCTTCACACCGTCGGGCTCTTCGACCGCTCGGCCGGACCGCAACTGCGGTGGCACCGTCGTGGTGCCGCTCATCATGGCCGTGCCGTTCGCAATCCGATTCCGGCAATGCATCGTCGAGTACCTGCGGGTCCGCCGAGCGCCTTACAAGGAGTCGGCGGGCTGGGGCGGCCAGCACCTGGCCAACGCCACCAAGTACGCCACCGCCTTCCCGGTCATCATCCTGAGCGCACTGCAACGAAGCGTCCCGGCCGACCAACTGGCACCCGGTCTGAACAGAGCTTGGCTGATGGCTGTGCTGGTCAACTCCCTCTACTCCTGGTACTGGGACGTCGCCAAGGATTGGGATCTGACTCTGTTCTCGTCTGCGCGCGAGCGCAACAACCCGGAGCACCCGTTCGGTCTGCGCCGGCGGCTTGTGTTCCAGCAGCCGGTCATCTATTACGGGGTCGTTGTGATGGATCTAATGCTGCGCTGCACATGGACAGTCAAGCTGAGCGCGAACCTAGACAAGTTTACCGACTTTGAGAGCTGCATTTTCCTGCTGCAGTCGCTCGAGGTGCTCCGGCGATGGGTCTGGATCTTCTTCCGAGTCGAGACGGAGTGGATTAGGAACAACACGACGGGACTGGCGGTTGACGACATCTTGCTGGGTGACTACCAGGGCAAGTACGATTCTGACGAAGAATAGGAGCCGAGCACGATTCCACCAAAAATATGGGGGGGGGGCTTGTAATTGACGTGTGTGACTATGGATGTCTGGAATTAATGGTCTAGACGTCGGTGGATTTGATCGGGTTCCAATGAACTCTGGCTCATGTAAGAATTTAGATTTATCCTATATCAAGCATATCTGACTTTGGACGACTGATATATCGACTGAACATTAACTGCATTCATAGACCAGTTAAATAGGCTTTCCCCCAGGAGAAATGACTGGTAGGCGTGACGAAGAGAGAGGTTCGCCTGCGGCTTAGTGAGTGTGTGCAGCGGAATACTCTCCTCCACCCCAATAGGGACGACATCCCTGTCGGCGATCTGCCTAGACTGCTAGTGGTGCAGGACAGGGACAGGGACAGGGGACAGAGGCCGAGCTCGGGATTTGTCGTGCATCGTTCCCAACGACGTCTCTGCTCTCCGAGACGACACACCTCAAGGCCACGGTTCTCTTCTCCTTCATCCGCCATTCGGCACTTGCAATCTCGCAGCACCTTCTTCTTAAGCATGCATTGTCTCTACGTTCCGAGGACTGGGAGAACCTCTGGTATTGCTTTCTACATCAGAATCCGGAGCAAGAAGAACGTGTTGGAAAATATGCATCTAATGCCGGGTGGAACGACGGCATCTCCGGTGCCGTTGAAGCAGTTGCCAAATGACCCGTCAACGGGAAAGATAAAAGGCTACCGAAACATCACCATTCCATTTGATACGTTCTCGGGAGGAGCGGCCGCGCGGTGTTTATGACGATTGGTCAAAGAGGGGGGGACGAATGCAGCAAACGACCGGACAATAAAACGGACTATGACTGCTGTCGTGTCACACACCACGACGTCGCCGAAGCTCAGCAGCAAACATTGGGGTTCTTCGCATGAATCCAGACCACCCCCCGTGCGACACGACAAGAGAAGCCACCGTTGCAAAGTCGGACTTCCCTTGCGACTGCATGGTCAGCTTTTCGGGGTGGTCCGCCCAGAGCTGCCCGCCATACCAGGTAAGCTGACGGACCGGCGGATCGGCAAATGGGGCTGCGTCGGGCGCCGAACACACTGCCTCGCGTTTCCTTTCAGCGAGCCGAGACAGCGAGGTCCGTCTGGTTTGGCTTCGCTCTTCTGCTCGAGGCCTGCGACCAGCCCAGCCCACCTCTCCGGGCGTGCTTTTGTTGATCCGGTGTGGATGCGCCGGCCATGGGCGAAAGGCCGGTCTGGGCAATGATGGCTGGTGGCTGAACGACTACCTAGGCCTACCTACGCCAACGTTTTTACCCAGCCAATCCACGTTCGCGGAGGGGCCTCCGGGACGGCGGTGCCCTTTACAGGACTTGGTACGGTGTAATCATCTCAGAGCAGAGAGAGGCCCGGACACGCCACCACCACGGGGAAACCCGCCAGAGGAGAGCTCAACGGTGGGGTTGCGTGACGTGATGCCTTGATTTTGCTGCACTGTTAAAGGCGGCGTCTATCTCTGGGCCTTTGGAGGGAATCATGGCGTACAGCTGGAAACAATCGACGGGCGGCATGGCCAGATTGACGGAGAGTCAAGGATGCTTCATGTGTGCGCATAACCGCCTCCCCGCCTACGCCCCCCACCCCCGCTCTCAAGAGTCATTGAAGCATGGAAAACGAACGGCGTGGATTTTCAGTGTCCGTTTGCAGCTTTGAATTGCGTGCCTACACTTGCCGCCACATTCCAGCCATCATATCAGACCATGTGTCGCTCCTGAGCTAGAATGCTTCGGGAAGCTCAACCCTCCCAACCATCTTTCCGGGACCCAACGGTTCAGTCTCTTTTGGAATCATTCAATGGAGGCGCAGAGGACTCAATATTCTACCTCAAAGACGGCCATACAAGTCAGTTGCGTATAAGCAGGCAGTGCATCATGAATCAGAACCCCTCCCAATGTTTTGGACGTTCGGCGGCCGCTCCCCCAGGATGTGGCTTTATTCCTCGGTGAGAGCGGCCGATCCCAACAAAGACGGCCCCGGCTTATCATGGTTAAACAAAGACGCCTCCATGGGTGTAACTAGCTGCACCCTTCGGCAGTGGGGTCAGCAGCAGCAGAGCAGGTGCGCTTTTCCACCGTTCGACACTCTCACACCTGGTGCGTGCCGATCAGCTTGGCTTTGTCACGCTCGCGGGATGGGTAAAATCGAAATGGCATGCCCGGGCCGCCTCGCCTGATTCCACAGAAATGCTAATACAGTTCTCGACTGACCCTGGCAAAGACATGGGCACACTCGAACTCGTGGCCAAACGATACCGTGGAGGGGCGTGGAGGGGGCGTCGCGATGGGTGTCGAATATCAGCTTTCTGTCGGGTGATGTAAACTTGTCTTTGTCCCCGAATTCGCGGCGGCTCCCACCTCGAAGATCTCTTCCGCTTCGGCAGCTCGCGGGCACCATATCTGTCAATCCTCCGAGAACCAGCAAAGGTGGTAACTCCCTGAGTCGTGGTCCCCGACAAAAGTCCAGACAGCCATGTCCCTTCCTCTCCATCGGAATAACTTGTCTTCCCGCGTTCATCCGTGGCTCATGTCCCTATCGATACGCTCGACGACGACAGGATGTGTGGTCCGTCAAGGTGGGACAGCGGGGTCGTCAGAGGGAGCAACAGTCGCAGCTCTAGCGCTGCGATCCAAGTCGTGGGGAGATAAGCTGCATGAGAACCTGGACTTGCAGCTAGGTATTACCTGCACGCCCTGAACGGAACATGGCCATCATTTCCAGTAAGCATTTGGATGAGTGTGGGCTGCTGGGTGACTTCATTGGACTCTGTATCCGTGGCACAGTCAGAACTGACAAACATCGTTACGCATGGCAGTATGTTGGGCACGGGTGGCCCGGAGTCCGAAGCTCTTGTTCTCCCGCAATATAGATGGCAAGACACAGCCTTTCTCTCTCTATCTCTCTGTCTCTCTCCCTCCCGCTAACTCCATGCAAAACGACTGCCAGTCTCCGCCAACAGCCCATGACGGCAAGGGAACGTTTTGCGAATTAATCGAGCTTCTGGAGCGGACCGAGGGCGGACACCTAACCTGTCGAAGCCTGATCGACACTACTTGGCTTGTACTTTGCTGGCCCCCGACTCTTCTTTGTCGAGCCAGCCATTGGGTCTGAACGAGCCATTCCCAATCCAACCACCAGCAACGACAAAGGGCCTTCGAACTCGATTCTAGAAAACCAGTCCTCTGGCCGCATTCGACAAGGTTGTCTTGGTCGGTGGCTTTGCCAGTGAACCGGTGGCTACCAGTGGCATGGGTCATATTGTGCCAGACTCCCGCTGTGCGTCCCAGACGATGCTTTCCGCTGCTCTTTTCCCTCCCCTTGCCATCGCTCCCCTCCGACAAACCCTCAAACCAAAAAAACGTTACCGCGAAATGTCGACAGATAGCTTGGAGCCCCGGATCATACCCTGCCAGTTGCCGCCTGGCATGGAGATTGCCGTCCCACCGGGAGGCGAGCTGCCTCCTCAACAACCGATGGGCACGTACGGGAAGAAGCCGCTTCCGCCGCTGCCTCCTTTACAGCCAGGCTTATACCGTCAGATGTCGGCCTACTCGATCATCTCGGCCATGTCAGGTGCATCAAAGACAACGACAAGAGATTCATCGAGGTCACGGAGCCGAGAGAGGGCAACGCCGTCGCCGTCGCCGTCACCCTTGGCAAGCGACGAGATTGAGCAACTGCAGAACGACATCAACGCAATCCTGGTCCGGCACACCCCGACGCCCTTACCACGGAGAGTGTCGGAGAACCGAAGCTGCTCGCCCCACAGCCGCCGGCCAGAGCCCGAAATCAGGAAATTCGCTGCTCGGCGTCTGTCCACCCCGGTAACGAGTCCCTGTACCCTTCACCGGTCGTCCGCCAAGATAAAGCAGATAACCGGGCTCGACCTCGAGTACAACGGCTTCAAGCGAGCCCCGGTCCGGCCACCGCGGTCACCCATGGGCCCCAACATGGTCATCCCCGCGACCCCTGTTAAGTCCAGCAGCGTTCATAGCGCGGAGAAGCCGGTCTCGGCATCGGAGCCGGCTCGGACGCTGAGCATGATTGACGACTACAATGACGAGTCGGACAAGGAGAGCACCGAATGGGACTTCAGCCCCAGTTCGCGGAGGCGTATGTCGTCGTGGATACCGGCGTCGCCGGTGCCGCCTCGGGTCGAGATTTTGGACTTTGACGAGGCAAGTCCACGCCGACGCGACTCGGAGATTGGACCGCTGAGGTCGCCGGGCATGCACCATTTCGAAACGCTCCCTGCACGACGGAATAACCATATGGAGGTCAGCTACATGGGAGCCAAGGACCTGTACCACGCAACGGCGACATCCATCGCGAACTCGACACGGAAGAAGATGGCAATGGCACAGGCTAGCGTCGAAGCAACGCAAGATACGGGTTCGCCGCCCAAGAACAAGATGAGCTTCGCGACCAAGGTGCTCCAGTCCGGCAGGAAGCGGCCGCCCATGGGCATCGACACGATGCCGACGTCGCCGTTGTCCCTCAGCGCCTCGACAGGCCCCAGCACGGGCAAGCAGTCGCTGGGGTCGGGACGCCCGGACATACACGCGCACTCGATGGACGACGACCGTCTCCGGGTCAAGTACACGGACGCGCTGTCCCGCGTCTTCAGGTGGAGCGGCGAGCACCGGAGGGATGGCACGTCGCCCGTCGACGCGCCGCCACCGCCGCCGACTCTTTCGGAATCCGGCAGCGCGGCCTCGACGCTGGCGGTGCCGGAATCGCCCGCGAGCAAGACGGGCAGCCGGCTATCGGTGCAGATTATAGCGGCGCAGTTCAAGAAAACGGCCAACTCAATGGTGCTGTCCAAGGACGAGCGGCGGAGGGAGAACCTCAGGCAGAGCATCCGGATGATACCGGAGGGCAGCTCGGTTTAGCACGCGGAATCGTAGCGTATAGACGGCGTCGGCGTAGCGTTGGGAAGGGGAAGGGGTCTCCGGGTGTGGGTGATCCGTAGTGTTTGGTACTTCTTCTGTGTGGGATGCACCCTCTTCTCGCCCCATGCTTGAGATGGAGTCGTGTCTATGATGGAAAGGTGGTGTCATCTCGGCGTTTGTGCACTTTAGCGTTGTTTGTGCTATCTTCGGAGGAAGGAAGGAAGGGGGCGTCATGAAAGGTTACGGAAAGCATCGTCTTTTGGCAAATTGTCCGGAAGGAGGAAAGTCTGCATACATACATACGGCGAATCCCCGCGATCCAGAACAAAACCGAAAAAGGGTAACGGCGTCAGAGTAAAAGGCCAGAGAGTAAAAGGCCGGATGAACGACTTACCATAGAGTCACAAATACCTAGCTAGGTAAAACGAAGAAACAGAATAAAACAGACATGAATCCGTCCATGTAAACTTATGAGTCTGAAAGCGCCCATTTGTTGTGTGACGTGAACAGCTCAGCTCCCTCCCCCCGCCACTGCCGATAAGGTAATTGATAAGTAATAGCGGGCGAGGGTCCCGCTTTCCCCCATTTGTGATCTGTATGAGGCCAATCAAAGGCCTCGTGGCGACCGAACCCGCCCCCCGCCCCCCCCCCCCCCCTGCGGGAGCTCCGTGTTCGCCGCGCCGCCGCCGTTGTCCACCGAGCTTCAGTCATCTGGCGAGACGGTCGATGTGAAAAAAAAGGGACCTTGGACTTGGCTTGACCTGCAACGAACAAGGCAGGTACTGGCGGACCAATGACCAATGTTCGGAGTTGCAATGTCCCAAACCGATCATCATTGGATCTCTTAGAATCAATCTTCTTGCTGCAGCCTGTTGACGATCGGTCACTTGCGCGGGTTGGCCTGCACTAGGTACGTTATTTATACTAGGCCTGAGGCGGCTTGGTATATCTAGACCGACCCCACCCCCGCACTTCGGCTCGGCCTCTTTTCCTCACCCTTCCCAAGACATGTTCGCAGCAGGAAACTGCACCTCCAGCATGCTGGGACTGTCTAATTGTCCTGTTTCTCCAACCACACTCACGCGCGCGCACACACACGCTCATACATACACACATACACACACACACGAGACACAACGCCCGAAGCCGCAGCCCGCCATCCATCCGTCCCTCCTCTCTGCCGCCGCATCTCGGCCAACCACGTCCCACGTCCGTGACCTTCTAGGCAAGAACACGCGCGCACGCCCGCACGACCTGCCTGCCACTGGTCGCTGGACGCCGAACCTCGCTCTCCGTGTCGTGCGTGCTCCATAGCTTGCGCAGAGCCTGGGCCCTGGACCCGGAACTCCAGCTAACCCAACCCACCACCCTTCTTTTGCTCCCATCTCTCCTCTCTCCTTCCCTTCCCACATCCTTTTCTGTTGGTTCGTCTCCGAAAGGCGCGCGACAGACTTGCATACACACCCGTCCTACCCTGGCTCCCGCCTTCCGCCACCCCTGGTAGAGAGAAATAGGACCGAGAATGAGCCAAACGGCCGCGACGGACCCCTCGCCGGCCCCAACCTTCCCTCCGTCCTTCTCCGAAGACGCACCAGCAGCAGCAACGACAGGAACCACGACCACCGCGACGGCGTCTCCAGCCCTGCAGCAGCAGCAACACCAAGACCACCAGCTAGACGAGGCTACGCCACCAACGGACCAGGACGTCCACGAGATCACCACCCACCTCGCCGCAGCCGCCAAGCACCCGTCCGCCGCCACCTCAGCAGCGTCGCTTTCGCCCGCAGCCGGGGTAACCGCCGCGACCACTCCTGCAACTCCTTCGCCTGCCAGCAACAAGAGGGACGACATCGACGATAGCAGCGTCAATCCGAACCCCGAAGGTATCCTGATCCTTGACGACGACGAAGAGGTTACGAGCTACTGGGATGCTGAAGCTATGGCTCCGCTCAACTCAGTTTCTGCGGTTAGTGGTTAACCTCGCGCCCCCCTCCCCTCCCCTCTTCCTCCTGAATCTTCGCAGCAGCAGCAGTCGGGCTAGATACTAGATGCACCCTAGATGCACCCTCCACGAAACGGTGCAACTCTACCACCTTTTCCTCCTGTTTTCTAGCCTATCATCACTCTTGTACCGTGCTTCCCCGAATCTTGCTCTATGCTCACGCCTCCGTCCCCCCCCCCCCCTCGTTCACTGTGTATACCCTCATATCGCTGCATATGAAGCGTTGTGTCACCCACATGAACTCGAGACTCGATGCTTGTTCCCTTTCCTTTCTTTTCCCTCCTCCTTTCCTCCCTCTTTTCGCCAGTTCCTTCTTGATTTCAGAGTACATATCACTAGCGCCGTCATGTATCTTTGCGCGAATAGGATGCTGATGCGCTCACAGGCGGCCATCTCGCGACTGCGCCGATATGTCCCGCCTGCCTTCCCACTTTGGGACCGTTTGCCAGTAAGCCGCCGCGCCGCGGTCTTGATACTCTTGTACGCGGACCGCAAGGGCGATTTGCGCGTCGTCATCACGATGCGCGCCGCGAGCCTGCGGAGCTTCTCCGGGCACGCAGCATTTCCTGGTGGAAAGGCGGATACTATACAAGAGACGCCGTGTAAGTTTATCAACCCGCCCCATGTCTCCGCGCCCACCTACACGGAAAGAAAGAGGCCTCTGCGGCAGGGATGAGACACAAAAGCTGACGTGTAAACTGCGGGACAATAGACGAAATAGCGAGACGTGAAGCGTGGGAAGAAATAGGCCTGCCCATGGATGACGCCCGCATCCCCAAGCCGTTTAAGATTGAACCCCTCTGCTACCTCCCCTACAACCTCGCGCGGACAGAGCTCGTCGTGCGGCCCTGCGTGGCCTTCCTCCACGCCGACGAGGAGCCCGACGAGAACCCCAGCCCGCTCGTTGAGGAGCGCATGATCCCGCGGCTGGACGCTAAAGAGGTCGCCGCCGTCTTCTCGGCGCCGTTCCAGAACTTCCTGCGGGCCAGGGACGCGGAGCCGCACGGCAACAGGGCGCTGCCGCCGGGCCACTGGTACGATGGCAACTGGATCCAGTGGAAGGACCACCCGTGGCGCGTGCACAACTTCTACGTGCCCGTCGACGACCAGCGCGTCACAACTCCCGGGAACGCGATGGAGGCGGACCACCCGCAGAGCAACCTGGCGGAGAAGCTCGAGGAGGACAAGGTGGGCAGGTTCAAGGTGTGGGGGCTGACGGCGCACATGCTGGTGGACGCGGCGCGGATCGCGTACGGCAAGGAGCCCGAGTTTGAATGCAACTCGCACTTTGGGGACGAGGAGATCATCTTGCAGGCCGAGAAGGAGGGGAGCCTGGTCGACAAGAAGAGGAAGCGGGACGAGGCGACGGCGACCGTTACGGCGGAGGAGAAGGCGGAACCCGCCAAGATATAGTAGCCCCACCGTTTAGCTTGGGGGGTGGGCCTCTCCTGCGTGGGTATGGTATAAGACATGTGAGACTGGGCAGGCGGGAGCACGGGAAAAGCCCGCTGCATTCCGTCAGTGTAGAAGAAGAATAAAACACTGTAGAGGCTGCAGCTAGAGCAGCTGCAGTGAGCCATGATGAATGAGTCTTGGTTTCAGGATATATATATATGGTAGTAGTAGTAGCCCGAGTGCCGGCCTTTCTCTCTTCTCTCCCTCCCTCGCTGTATCTCCGCCCGACTCGTCCCGCCTGTCTTCGGAAAGGAGTCCCGGAGCTTGATGCTAATGAAACAAGTAACGCCCGTAGAAAAAGATGCGCCGGTGGTGTTTGGAAAACGAAGAAAAGGAAAAAAAAAAAAAGCAAGAGGTTTCCAGAGAGGCATGTTCTACCGCCGAGTTCCTGGTGGTGATGCTTCCCCGGCCCGCAAAGCCAGCCGACTGGCGGGGCGGGACGGGTTTAATGGCAGGCATTGTCCTTTGTCGACGAGGTCGAGCTTCCGAAGACGGCGTAGCCCACGAATGCGCCGATGGCGACGGCGACCATGACCCAGCCGTTGTATGTCATGAACACGAGCCTGAAGCTGTCAGCTACGAACTCTCCCCCCCCTCACTCTTTTCTCCACGGGCTGAGGTTTGCTTCCCCCGCGGTTCCTGCGCGCGTGGCCGAATGATGCTGTCCTCCCCCTTCCGAGGCACACACACACACACACACACACACACACACAAAAGACAGGCCTCACCATCGGGGAGGGGCAGGAAGGATTGGGGGTTTTACACTTACATGAGCATAAAGGCGTAGAAGTTTTGCGCGGCGTAGAGGGCAGCCTTGAGGAGGTGGGCGCTCCTGCTGGCCTCGACCTGTTCGCGTCCTGTCCACAGGAAGGGGGTTGTCTCAGTAACGGTTCCAGCGACGCCTCGAGAGACACAGGACTCTTAGCTCATCATGCGCCATCATATTAGGGGGGGGGGAAGATTCAGGGTCTGTATGCGCTCCCCGAGGTCCCCTCTACGACGGTCGTTGAAAGAGGGGCGCTAGGTAGAGGAGCGCAATTTCAAAGCATGATGGTAAAGCGCGAAGAGGGCCAGGCATGGAAGCAAGGAGGGAAATGGGGTAGGAGAGGTTCTAGGGTGTGTAGGTATCTTGGACATGAAGTGTGCGCGTAAGCGGTCGTGCAACAAAGGAGAAGGCTTACTCGGAAGGGATTCGACACGCTTGTTCACGGAGTTCTCGTAGCGGCGGGAGGCAGCGCGGAGGGCCTCGTAGCCGGCGGCGAGGGCAACGACGAGGAGGAGGGAGACGATAAGGCCAGACGTGGAACGGACGTGCCACTGGCGGAACACGATGCAGAGGTTCTTGGTATCCCAGGTGAAGAGCATCTGTAGGTAGAGAGAGAGAGGGATCAGGGTTAGCCGGTGTTCGCAAAGTTCGGGAGACCGGGTCGCGAGGGAAACGGGACGGGACGGGACGGGCGGCTCCAGAAAGCCCTCCAAGGTTTGCGATGGCCGGAAGGGGAGCAAAAGAGACACGCGTATGTCTGCGGGTTGAGCTTACGTTCATGCTGCACCGGTCGCCCATGCCGCCGCCCATGCCCATGTTGCTGTGATCCATGGAGGAGTGGTCCATCTTGGAATGATCCATGTGGGAGTGATCCATCGTGTCGGTGTTGGTGTGCAAGCGGTAAGCTTTTGTCTTGTCGTCGGGTTGTTCGGTGGCAGGATTCGAGCGCAAGACGATCGAGACGGGGCGGTGGTGTTGTTTGTTGGAAAAAGGGGGAAAGATGCGACAATAGGTACTAGAGGAGCTTGAGTCGGGGGGGGGGGGTGGTTACGAGATGATGTACGGGTGCGTGGGTGGTTGGATAGCGGGTTTCGATAACGCAAGGCAGGGTCGCAGTTTCGCGGGGGTTCGTGTCTGGTGGGAGGGGCGGGAGCTAGGGAGATGGGCAAAAGAAGATTTGGCTTGACGTGGGAACGGGGAGGAGACAAGTAAGAAAGAAAGAAAAAAAGCCAGTCTAGAAAGGTCTACGGGCCCGCGGGTGGCTCTTTTTTTGAAAGAATGGCAATCGTCTTTATGCGAGCGCGCCAACGTGTATGGGAAAACGCGACCGAGTCCAAAACTGACATAGGACGAAGGGTGGCGGCCCGTGGCTTGAGGAAACTCGCTCAAATGTGCGCAAAGTTGAGCCATAAGACGGGATGTTCCCTCCTCGTCGCCTCTATTGCCTCTCTGGCGTGAGTCGGTGTGAGGGCTGAAGCGGTCGGTAGCGGTTGTGACGGGGAGCCCCCGCTGGCTGGCTGGCGCTTTCGACAAGTCGGAGTCGGCCACATGGGAAGGGTTGGGTCTAGTTTAGGGCGAACCGCTGTAAGCCTGTAACCCGCTGTCGGAATGCGCCCCGTGACACGTTTAGCAACCCGAGGAGAATTCCCCGATGTCACGGCCAGAGAATGACACAGAGAAAGAGAGAAGAACTGGAGGAAGGAATGGCGTGATAGTGAGTCGTGGCCGCTAGGGCGTTCGTTGTTGGCTCTCGTCCGAAGTGTTTTAAGAGGATGATCCCTCCCCATCTCCCGGGCCCCTTCGCCTGCTGCTGCTGCTGCTGCTGCTGCTGCATCTTGCAGGACGCAGCACTTGGTGCTCCCCAGCCTGCGAGATCGACAGATGCACGACTCTCAGCACTGCGAGGCGGCCAAGTGGGCGAGACAAGACGGGTAGGGCGGGGCGGGGCGGTGGTGCGGGTCCAGACATGCCGGGCGTCAGTCATATGGGACTCACTCTCGTCACGCCTGCCCCTCCAACCGCCAGTGACATTCAGGCATTCCTGTTGGAAAGCTCTCTTTCTCCGCTGGCCATGGCTCCGTGGATGCGCGGTTTCTGGTAGGAAGGAGGGGGAGGGGGGGGGGTTTCGCTTGGGTGCTCCGAATCTCTGATGTGCGTGGATCGCCATCGGGTTTCTTTGAATCTGATCTGCTACGGCTCGAGTTGCCGATGATTCACATGAGGTATGAAGCCCCCCCCCTCCCCCCCGGACCCTCTTTCCATTGCTATTCGAGACGGAATTACTCCGACGCATTCGGAACAATGAGCCCGCATCTACTACTGCGTAAGCCCCGGGTTGGCGGGCGGGCGTGTCAGCGTCCAACAGTGACTGGGTGGCTCCAAGGTTGACGCCGACGGGCCGTCCGGACAAGGACGGGTTTAGCGGACCAGAAGGTTACGCATGTCAGAGGCGGCTGATGGATGCAAAGCAGTGGGTGTGGCTTGGAAACCGTCCCCGTCATGTCACCGAAAGCCTAAACGTTGGTGCGCTCAGGCTCATTCGCCACGGACCAGTTGATTAGTTATCTAGCTACACACAAAACCTTACGAAGCCGCAGCAGTTGAGACATTTGAAAGCTTGCAACATAAACTTGCTCAGGACTCAAGTGGCTCGCCGTCACCCTTTCACGATGCTTGGACCCCCTGTCAACCTGCCCAAGTGGTGAGTAGCGACCCCAGAACATCATGATGAGACTTTTCGAGGCTATTCGCGCAAACCCACCTCGACCCAGACTCTGACTCGGACTAACGCATGTCCACACCAGGCTGGAGGAGAACTCCCACCTCCTCAAGCCCCCAATCAACAATTACTGCGTCTACAATGACGACTTCACGGTCATGGTACGCTCTCCCGGCGCTCGCCAGCATCACCTGACAGTCCCTTTGTCGACGGCATAACGAGTTGCTGGCTGCTAACCCCCGCCCCCCCCAGATCGTCGGCGGCCCCAACGCCCGGACCGACTATCACATCAACCAGACGCCCGAGTGGTTCTACCAGTACAAGGGCGCCATGATGCTCAAGGTCGTCGACGAGGGCGTCTTCAAGGACGTCATCATCCGCGAGGGCGACATGTTCCTCCTGCCCGGCAACACCCCGCACAACCCCGTGCGCTTCGCAAACACCGTCGGCGTCGTCCTTGAGCAGCGCCGCCCCGAGGGCTCGCTTGACCGCATGCGCTGGTACTGCGAGTCGTGCCACGAGGTCGTCCACGAGGCCGCCTTCCACTGCACCGACCTCGGCACCCAGATCAAGGCCGCCGTCGAGGCCTTCAAGGCCGACCAACGGGTGCGGACGTGCAAGAAGTGCGGCGCCGTGGCAGAGGCCGCGCCGAAGCCCGGATCGATCAAGGACCCCAACCTGGAGTAATTCATCTGGCAGTGGTTAGGAGGTGGGTGTGTTGAACAGTGTTTTAGGTGGGAGGGGACCAGTGTTGTAGGCGAGCAGGTCGGTCTATGTAATAAAACTACATGTGATTCTGATGATCGAGTTCGAGATGCTTCCTCGCACCCAGCGGCTGAGACCCAACATGACCTGTCCACTAAATTACCGCAAACAAATCGCTCATAACCTTCTATACACCGAACTGAGGGCACGTCAAGCCCGCCTACGTCTCGGCGAACTGGTACGAGCTGGGGGATTCCTCGACGCCAACCTCAATCTTGGCCTCGGGCAGCTCCTTGCCGTTGACACGGAGGCCGGCGTGGATGATGTCGCCGGGCACAGCCGGGCCGACACCGGCGGGGGTGCCGGTGAGGACGATGTCACCGGCCTCGAGGGTCATGACCTTGGAGATGTCGCTCAGGATACGGGGAATCTGGAACAGCATCAGGTTGGTGGAGGCGTCCTGCTTGGTCTCGTTGTTGACCTTGAGGAAGAGCTCGATGTCGTGGGGGTCCGGGATGGCGGACTTCTTGACAACGTCACTCATGGGCAGAAAAGTGTCGAAGCCCTTGGCGATGGACCAGGGGAGCCCCTTCTTCTTGGCCTCGTTCTGGGTGTTGCGTGCAGTCATGTCGATGGCAAGCGCATATGCTACGTGGATGTCAGTAAGCCCTGCGGTGAGGCGTCGGCGCTTTCGGTTTGGTGGGACGTACCCTCAATGGCATCGATGGCGCCTTTGTAGTCGTCGGGCTTGAGGTCCTTGACCTGCTTGCCCATGATGAGAGCGAGCTCAACCTCGTAGTGCATGTCGACGCCCTTGGGCCTCAGCACGGGGCCAGCCCCGGGGAGGAGGATGGAAGAGGTGGGCTTGAGGAAGAAGAAGGGCTGCTTAGGGCGGGCACTGTTGAGCTCCTTGATGTGGTCGCTGCGGATTGCGAGTTAGCTGTCCCTGTGCCGTTGGTGTCCTTGTACCGGGGGGTAGGGGGGGGGGGGGGGGGGGGGGGGGGGGGGGG
>JASUDE010000085.1:122046-137619 GCA_034509685.1 Colletotrichum cereale | reverse complement strand
GATTCATAGTTTTCCTTTCTATTCCTTATCTGAGGATACTCGTATGTAGTCGCCATAGCTGGTTGCAATACACCTCGCCTTGGACCGTTACAATACTATAGTTTAAAGTAAGTAGTTATCTTTTAGCTTAATATATTATACCTAAAGGCCTTTAGCTAAGGCTCCCTATAGGAATATATAGTCTAAAATAACTTAAATTACTTAACCTTTTTTTTATTTTTTTTACTTAGAGGGTATATCTTATTCCTTATATAATAGTATATTAAAGACTACTATATCTTTACTTAGTTAGTATTTTAAGTAGAAGTTATATTAGGCTAGCTTTTTTATTTAGTAGCTTTACCTCTCTATTAGGTACTACTTTTTTATAAAGTATTTTAAGCCTTTATAGTTTATAAAAATTCTAAAGGTTTTTTTTACTTTATAACTCTACTTACTAGGCTTTAAGATAGTATAGTATTATTAGAAGCTTCTTATTATAAATAAAGTAGTTATACTTTACTAAAGATAGTTTCTAAAAGTAAAAGGCTACTAAGTAACCTCTATTATTTTTATTAGTTTATATTAAAGTACCTTCTAAAGTAAACCTTAAGTAGTTAGTCTTAACTATTATATTAGCCTTTAGGTAAAACTTATAAAGTACTAGCTTTATAGTAAAAAGCTTTTTTAACTATTAGAATACTACCTCTTTATTTTCTTTTTATCTAAAAGTAGTCTTTTTCCCTATTAGTTAAGTAAGTAGTATAGTAATTTTTATATACTTTAGTATATATATATAGTAGTAGTTTATAAATCTAAAAGTACTATAGACTCTTTTTATAAACCTAAAGGGTAGCTACTTCTTTATAGCTTATAATTTCTTTAGGTTATAGAAGATCTTCTTTTTAACTATAATAATAAAGCCTATATATTTTACCTTCTTTATAGTAAACTTATACTTAGTAGGGTTTAGGTATAAACCTACTATTATAAGTGCTTTTAAGACTTACTATACTTTAGCCTTATAGTATTTCTTTATACTATTAAAGTAAATAAGGATATTATTTATATAGGCTATTATAAAGCTATTTAAAAACTACTATAACGTACTATTGATATACTATTAGAATAAAGTAGAAGCGTTAGTAAGCCTAAAGAAGTATACTAGCTATTTAAAAAGTCTATATTTAGTCTAAAATACTATCTTTTCTTTATCTCTTTTATAAATTCTTATCTTATAAAACACTACTACTATATTAAGTTTTATATACTACTTAGTAGCTTTTATACACTTTAGCGTTTTTAATATAAAGAGAAGTAAGTAGTAGTCTTTCTAAGTAATAGCGTTAAGGGCTTTATAGTTAATATAGAATTATATCCTCTCTTTTAGCTTCTTAATAAAAAGCACTAAAGTACTAGTAGCTAAGCTACTAGCCTTAATAAACCTTTTATCTAATAGATCCTCTAAGGTCTTTTTTAAGATTAAAAGCTCCTCTTATAATATATTATATAGTAGTCTCTATTATAATAAGGGGTTTATACTATTTAGCCTAAGTATTAGTAGTATCTTATAGTTTTTACTAAGTTACTAAAAAGGGAGTAAGTATACTTTTTTTAAGTTAAAAAGTATAGAGAAGTCTTTAAGGATATCTACTAAGATATAGTCCTATAAGTTAAGTTTTTTTTTTAGTTAAAAGGCTTTCTTAATATTCTATAGGCTTATTACTCTAACGCCTAATACTACTTACTTATTACTTAGTATTTCTTTTTATAGTTAACTTACTTTTTAGTATATAATAGTAAAAGTAAAAGCTAATAGAAGCTTTATACTTTAGATATACTTTATATCTTTAGGTTTTTTTTAGTTTAAAAGATATACTTTTATATTTCTTTTACTATAGTATATTTAGCAATTTTTTATTTAGTATATAATATTTTTTAGGATTATTTATAGTCTACTTAGGTAGACTTAGGGTTTTTAGTCTCTAATAATATATATATAAATCTTTTAAATATAACTACTAATATTTAGGTTTATTACTATTACTTTTTTAATATAAATAATTAGTTAGCTTTTTTTTATAAACCTATAAATAAGTCTTTTAACTTAGTTTATATATAGTAAGTAAAAGCTATAGGCTAGCTTTATATTTACTATTATATAAATATTATAGCTATAGTTAATAAAAAGGTAAGTTAAATATCTTTTATTAATTTATACTTATATAGTAGCTAATCCTCTAATAATAAGTAAAGCTTTTTATAACTAAGCCTATTTTTTAACTTTTTTTTTTATTACCTCTAAAACCTAATTTTATTTTAAAGCTACTTTTTCCCTAACTCTTTACTCTTATAAGGGAAGAAGCTAATAGCTATTTAATCTTTAGATTTACTTTTCTCTAGAGAGGTCTTTTTAACTTTTATAACTTTAGTAGGTTTAGCTACTTTCCCCTTTTTATAAAGCTTAGTATAGTAGTTTAAAGCTATATAGCTAATTTTACTATACTTAAAGTATTCTTAATAGTTAAGGTGTTTATTAGTCTTTAAGCTATTAGACTTAGTATAAGTATAGCTTTTTTATATCTTAAAGCTACTTATAGCTACTACCTAAACTAACCTTATTATAGAGGTATCTTTATTTTTAACTTTTAGTAGGCTTTAAAAGGCCTATTAATACTACTTTATATAGAAAGCTAGTTTTACTTTTTTTATCTTTTAGGTAATTTCTTATACTTAAGATAGCTACTTTATATAGTTATATAGTAGTAAGTAAACTATAACTAAGTATTTCTTTAATCTTTAGTTAAGTACTAATTTAAAAAGGGATATTTAGACTACTATAGGCTATTAGTTTTTTTTTACTTTAGCTAATATATACTTAAACTTTAGAAGAAATATTACTAAGCTTTTATTATTTTTTAGTATAATATATATATAAAAGTAGTAGTATATAGTTAGGTATTAGGGTTAAGGTACGTTTAGTTAAGGTATATAAGGAAATCTTTAGGTATTTAGTAACTATTATTATTTTTTACTATATAGAAAGTAGTAACTACCTATTAAAAACTAAAGTCTAAGTATAAATTAATTAAGTATTATAGCTTTTAATTTAAAAAGTAAAAGGATTAATTTATATTAATCTTATTTTTTATTTATTAAGCCTATACTATATACCTTTATTATTTATTATTAAACTTTAGTAAGGAGGGTAAAAGCTTTTATTTAGGTCTATTATTAAGTTTTTTACTAAGTATTACTAAAAGGGTACTACCTTTTAGTATAGTTAACCTTATAGTCTTTACTACTTTTATTTAGTATTACTTTAGCTTTATAGTAAGCTAAGTAATCCTATCTTAAAGAAGCCTAATAGCTTTATTTACTAACTACTATAGTTAGTCTTTTATTATTCTACTAGCTATTATTAAGCTAGTAAGAAGTAGTACTTAATATAGTATTATTTTCTATAAGTAAAGTTAAAAGTATATAAAAGGCTAGCTTTATAGTACGTTTAACTAGTAAAATGCTTTTATTACTATTTACTTTTAACTTAGGAAAGAAAGAGAAAAATAGAAAAATCCTATTATATTAGTTTATATAGTATAAGGGGAGTACTAGTAAGGCGCTAGTAAGGCGCTAGTAGGTGTAGTAGCTTAGGTAAAGCCTAGGCTAATATACTAAGCACTAGCCTATAATATACTAAAGTGTATAAAGGCTACTAAGTAGTATATAAAACTTAATATAGTAGTAGTATTTTATAAGATAAGAATTTATAAAGGAGATAAAAAAAAGATAGTGTTTTAGGATAAATATAGACTTTTTAAATAAATAGTATACCTCTTTAGGCTTACTAATACCTTTACTTTATTCTAATAGTATATTAATAGTATACTATAGTAGTTTCTAAATAACTTTATAATAGCCTATATAGATAATATTATTATTTACTTTAATAGTATAAAAAAAAACTATAAGGCTAAGGTATAGTAAGTCTTAAAAGTACTTATAGTAGTAAGTCTATACCTAGACCCTACTAAGTATAAGTTTACTATAAAGAAGGTAAAATATATAGGCTTTATTATTATAGCTAAAAAGAGGATCTCTATTAGAACTAAATAGTTAGTCTACTAGCTAAAGGGGTTATATAAGGTTAGAAGACGTAAGCCTAAGATAAGGCTTACTAAGTAAGCCCTAAGGGACTACTAGTATTCTAACTAATAGGCTTAGAATATATTAATTAAATAAGGAATAATTATAAGATAGAAAAAAGAAAGCTACTACCTACCTAAAAGAAAGAGATAAAGTAGAAATAAAATAATAAACTAACCTCTACCTACTATTAGTAACTCTACTACTTTATATAAACCTAGCCTATAATAATCTCTTATAACCTAAAGAAATTATAAGCTATTAAGAAGTAGCTACCCTTTAGGTTTATAAAAAGAGTCTATAGCTTCTTTAGATTTATAAACTACTACTATATATTTATATTAAACTATATAGAGATTACTATACTACTTACTTAACTAATAAAGAAAAAGACTTCTTTTAAATAGAGAGAAAATAAAAAGGTAGTATTCTAATAGTTAAAGAAACTCTTTACTATAAAGCTAATACTTTATAAGTTTAACCTAAAGGCTAATATAATAGTTAGAACTAACTACTTAGGGTTTACTTTAGAAAGTATTTTAATATAGACTAATAAAAAAAGTAAAAGTTACTTAGTAGCTTTTTATATTTAGAAATTATTTTTAGTAAAGTATAACTACTTTATTTACAATAAGAAGCTTTTAGTAGTACTATATTATCTTAAAGCCTAGTAAGTAGAGTTATAAAGTAAAAAGGCTTTTAGAATCCTTATAGACTATAAAGGCTTAGAATACTTTATAAAGAAGTAATACCTAATAGAGAGGTAAAGCTACTAAATAGAAAAGCTAGCTTAGTATAACTTCTATTTAAAATACTAACTAAGTAAAAATATAGTAGTCCCTAACGTATTATTATATAGAGAATAAGATATATCTTTTAGATAAAATAATAAGAGAAAAAAAGGTTAAGTAATTTAAGTTATTTTAAACTATATATTTCTATAAGAAACTCTAGCTAAAAGCCTCTAAGTATAGTATATTAAGCTAGAAAATAACTACTTATCTCTAACTATAGTATTTAGTAAAAATAATAAGTTATTATACCTATAAAAAATAACTATAGTAAAAAATACTATATATTAGTAAGTATATATAGTAGTATAAAACTAACTTAGAAGCTTTCTACTAAACCTCTACCTTAAGGTATAAATTACTAAGTATACCCTTAATAACTATAGGCGCCTAACCTTTTAAAACTAACTATAAGTACTAAAAGGGGAAAAAGCTAATAACCTATTAAATAAACTTTAGACCTAAATTATCTAAAGCTACTTTAACTTTAAACTAATAGGTTACTTTAAAAAAATAGTACCCTAAAGATTATATTTAGAAAGTTTTTTTAGTTAGGATAGTCTTATAATATAAAACGATTCTATAGGAATTATAATATCTATAGAGGAATATATATTTAGTAGTAAGTAAAAAGGAGGCTTTTTAAGCCTCTTTTAATACCTTTTTAACTAAAAAGTAAACTATTAATAGACTTTATAACTAACTTTCTCTTAGTATAAAAAATAAAAGCTAAATATATATAAGTAATAGTAAATAGGCTAAAAAAGTCTATAATACTAAAGGAGATAACTATAATAGAAGTAAAAGTATATACTTAGTAGTTTATTACTAGCTACTACTAATTCTATAGTATACTAAAATTTATAATAAGAAATAAAAGAATAAACTAAATAAGCTACTTCTAAAAATAGTTTTAGAAACTTATAAAAGTAAAGTAGCTTTTTAATACTACTTACTATTTTTAGACTAATAGTAGTATAAAAAGATTTAACTAAAAGATTTAAGTAATACTTAAAGCCTATATATACTATATATAAGAAGATTAAAAGAAGCTATTACCTAATATATAGCTAGTAATTAATAATAGGGTTCTTAGTACTACTAAAATATCCCTTTTTTTTCTAAAGTATAGTTACTATACTGTAATATCTAGTAAGGCCTTATATAAGCCTAGCCTATTATAAAGGGTAGTAGTGGTTTTCCCCTTTTAAGTTACTACACTATAAAAGTCTTATCTTACTCTACACGCTTTTAATATTAGGTAGTTTAGAAAAATACTAAAGAAGAAAATAATAATTAGTTTTATTTAATTTTATATGTTATAAATAAATTTACTTATTAAAAGAGTAAAAGAGTAAGTAGACGTATGTAACTTACTATAATACGTAACTTACTATATATATACGTTAGTTAATTTACTATTGTTTATTACTGCTCACTATAGGTAGCTAAGTACGTATCTTTAATAACTGTTCCTATCTCTAATGCCCCTATTATCTGTCAAAACAATAATCTTTACCTTAACACAGTTGCTTGCCTAGATCACGATGGCACTCCTCCGACCACAGACCTTCATCCAGGGGAACACCCTTAGGTTCTTTAGTCTCACTCGGCGTATGTCCAGTAAAAAAAACCTGAGTCTATCTTTCGACCTCCATGAGCCTAGCAAGCCAGTGTCTGGACTCACACCAAGTTCTATTATCTTCCTCCATGGTCTTTTTGGGTCAAAGAAGAACAACAGAAGCATCAGCAAGTAAGAAAAATAAAAACTTGCTTGCTAAGTGGCTGCTAACTGCTTGATAGAGTTCTTGCCCGGGACTTAGGCCGACCAGTGTACGCGTTGGTCAGATTCCCAATCAAGATCCCGTGTTCAAATGTGCACCTTATTGACACACAGATCAGGACCTTCGTAATCATGGTGAATCGCCTCATGACAGACAACATGATTATCTCCATATGGCCGATGATGTTGCCGACTTCATAGACCAACATGGCCTGGAGCAACCTACCCTCATCGGGCACTCAATGTGAGTAGAATCGTGTCTCACAGGGTCCCGTTGAGTGCGACACTAAAAGGAATGCACGCCTGAAGGGGAGCCAAAGCCGCCATGACTCTTGCTTTGAAGTATCCTGAGCTTGTGCAAAATATTGTGGCGGTTGATAACGCGCCGGTTGATGCCGTGCTGGAAAGCTCTTTCAGCAAATACATTCAAGCGCTGAAGAAGATTGAAGCTGCCGATATCACCAGGCAGGCCGAGGCGGACCAAATCCTCCAGGAGTATGAGAGTGTGAGGCTGCCCAGACCGACTGCCGCTTGCCCAGCTAACGTTGCCCTATGATATAGTCGCTTCCCATCCGCCAGTTCCTCCTTGGCAATCTCCACCGACCGGATCCCAGTAAGCAGAAGCAAAAGTTTCGCGTGCCGTTGGACATCATCAGTCGGTCTTTGAACCATATGGGCGATTTCCCCTACAAGGATCCGACAAAGGTCCGATTCGAGAAGCCCGCTCTGTTCGTCCGAGGAACCAAAAGCAAGTATGTTCCCGATGACGTCCTGCCCATTATAGGGCAATTCTTTCCCAAGTTCCGACTGGCGGATCTTGATGCGGGGCACTGGTGCATATCAGAGAAGCCGGAGGAATTTCGCCAGGGTAAATCAATCCGTATCCCGCGCGTTGTGTCTGCAAGCTGACTTTACTTGGCAGCTGTGGTCGAATTTTTGAAGGGCCAGGAGTAGTGGATGTGTACCGCTGTAGCACGATACGCAATATCACGATCAATGGATGGCAATCGCCGTTCAGATGGGGCGGAAGAGGACAAATTCAAGCGTTGTGAGAGATATCCGGTCGCAGGCAGCAAGATAGAAGATGACACAGGGCAAGAACTTCAGCCGCGGGGCACTCCATCGTCTTTGGATCGGCCGACAGACAGACAGATTGTAGTGTAGAATCCAAATAGCTTATGCACCAATATGGGGGTTCGCAGAGCAGACACAAGGGTCCTCACGATTTCAGCTCGAGAGCAATACACAAACAAGCCTGAGGTGGTCAATGGGATCTATGTGGCGCTTTATACCTAGTCACTGGGCGGACAAGCTCTTCGAGTTTCGGGAACCCAACTGCATTGTTACTGCAAGAACCGCCGTCTGATCGACGGCGGACCGTAACGAAATACCAAACGAACCCGACCATTCCACATAATGACGCCTTTTATATTCCATCCAATCGGATTCCGAAACCCAGTGTCTTGCCATCATGATTCGGAAGCGAGGCTGCGTACACACCTGGCACGGTGTATTGAAGAATTGACCATTTACCATTTTTGAGGTAACCTAGACCCGCAGCCGCCTTAATGCTACGCCATGTGCAACGACCTAAAACAATGCCGATTTTGTTTCCGGCCGGTAGAGCCAGAGTCCCATTCTGCCGAAGCATCCATCATGTAAGGGCCTGATTCCTTAAACCTCCTCCAGAACGCGCTCCTTGAACTCCCGCTCGACCTTCTGACCCTGGTCGTCGGTGCCGGACTCGCCGTGGAGACCCATCAGGGCGCCAAGGTCGAACTTGGGCTGCTTGAGGAGCTTGACCTTGCGGATGTGGACCTACGACAAGCAAGAGTGTTAGGAACCTGTGCATGCCCAGGGATTTCGTTGAAGCGGAGGCGAGCGAAACATACATTCTGCAGGGGGTAGATGCCCTGGGTGGACTTCTCAATCTCACGGCCAATGACCTCGGGGATGAGCTTGGAGGTCAGCTGGGTGAGGGTGCAGGTGGAGGCCTCGCGCTGGATGATCTCAGTCATCTTGCGGCGGATGGCACGGATTTGCGAAGAGGCGGCGTATGTCGTCTTCTTAATCTGGTTGGGGCGACGCTTGGTGAAAGCGATGGCGAAGAGGCGGAGGAGGTAGTCGTCGGTGGTCTTGACAGTGATGTTGGCCTCAATGAGAGTCTGCCACTTGCGGACGAGCGAGCGGAGCTTGTCGGAGGTGAAGTCGAGGCCGTGGAAGTTGGTCAGGCAGTTCTTGCCCTGGACCTCGTCGACGCGAAGCTTGACCTTGCGGAAAGCGTGGTCCTCGTCCTTCTGGAGATCCGCCAGAGACACCTCCAAGATGCGACCCTTCAAGGCATCGTTGGCGTTCTTCAGACCGGTGGTTCTGTTCACCAGGGTCTTGCCGACACTAAAGGACGCAATTTGTCAGCAACCTTGATCTCGCTGGCCGTGGCTCTTTTCGCACTCCGCTCTCGATGTGTATGTTTATGTGTTTCGGGCTTCTAGTTCGGGCTGGCGGTAGGAGACTCACTCGCGAACGTTGAAAGGGGCAGGCGCCTGGAACCTCGTTAGCATCTTTGAATTCATGCAGATGAGACTGCAGATTCGTGGGAGCAATTCTTACCTTGATCTGGTACCAGTCCTTGCGGGTGAAGGGGTCCACGGTCTTCTTCTTGAGACCCTTCTTGCCCTTGGACAATCTCTTGTTCCTACAATGTGAGAGAAAGCTCGTCAGCGACTACAGATAGTGACAGGCGAGATCATGACGCGCGCGCGCGCAGAAAGCATAATCGTAGGTTCGATCTGGGACTGCAGTTGCTTACTTTCCAACAGCCATTTTGGGCGGCTGCTAATTGTCTGGCGGATGAACGTTGGGGTGTTGAAAGATTTGGAGGGGTGGTGGTTTCCGGCTGGTGATAAAATTCAAGTCGCAGTGTTGTGTGGCTCGAAATTCTTAGCGAGTGTGCCCCGTCGAATTATGTAATCCAGCCTTGATGGTCCCCGCCGTGCGAGTACCTCTGAAAAAACTGTGCTAGCCCCTTCCCCACCGCCGTCAGAGAACCGGGCACCTACCACAAATAACGATCCATCCCAGTTCCTACCAAGCACAGTATATCACGTGACACACCATTTGCTCACTCATATGACACAGGAGCGAGCCCCAATTACCCCACTTGGACGAGATCTCCCCGTTTATTCGAGATTGCCGGTTATTGGCTGCGTCAAGAGTACCTATTTCGGCGCCCCGATGTGGCTAGGTATTGTCCCTAGTGGAGCCAACTGAGCCTTGTTCCCAGTCTTATGTCGTACTCTCGCATGCTTGCACACCCAATCCACCTCCTACCTAACGAGATTCCTACAAAGGTAGCTTCTTCACCCACGGTAACTTCTCCCTGCAACATACTTTGGTCATTGTCAAGTCTTTCGACGTCGCTCAATAATTTGTATATGCTGTGGGTTTTGCTCAACTTGATTGATATACGGGTATCTGCACTGAAGACTACCTAGCAAAAGAAATCATTCATAACCGGACGCCAGTGGAGATATATTTCTCCCGTTTTCTTCAACATCGAAACATTCACCTCCCGTGTGGTGGTGTGACTTGGAACCATTTGGTCCCAAGATGCCAACGCCAGACTGTCAACTTCATTATCTCGGCCGACTTGTAACAGGGCCCCAAGAGCAGTTCTTCCGTCCTGTGTTGCCGGCTGATCCCGTCTGTCTCTGCTTGGAGCACTTTTTGCTCAATATTGGTACCACTGACTGACCACTTTCTCCTCCCAACTGTTTCCTTCGTGTGTGCCTCACTCGTCGGTAGGATATGGGATGTCTTCTCAAATCATCTTCACCCCTTGGCCTGACCCAACTCAGACCTCCTCTTTGTCGTCTCTCCGTTGCTCTCCGTCCCAGGCGTCAAAGTTGGGAAAGCTAAAGTAGCCGTTTGAGTCTGTTGAGTGGTCTTCAGCAAATTGCCTGGAGTACGTTGGGAGAAGCGGCGGAAGTTCACGAACAAGTATGGTGTTCCCGGTGACCCTGTACACGGTTTGTTGCCGGAGCAGCCATGTCTTCGGCGGTGAGTGAAGCCATCGGTGGCACAACGTCCGAAGTAGGCGAATACTCAGGGGGATGGCCCGAGTAGATGGCCACCCGATTGAGTAGCTCAGCTGCCCTTTGTGATGATTGCGGACTCGATATATCGCCGCGGCTGGCATTGGATGTTGTTGTGATGGTTGGCTCCGTCGCGCTGGCTCTCAGTAGCCTTGGCCGGCGTTGGCGATCTGGTCGCGGCGACGATTCTCTCCGGCGCACACCATTCGCGTCTCGCAAGTCCCGGGGAACGGCGGCCATGATGTCGATATCGGCAATCCGTCTTCCTCTCGGCCTCTGCCTAGGCGTACGTGACGGTTGGGCACACGATTCGCCGGTCTGTATGTTGGGGCCGTCGTTGCAGCCGTCGTTGCAAAACTGCAATGACTGCTAGTGTGGGATAAAAAGAAGTCATGGTGCTGTCTTTTCCAACCCCCTCCCCTTTCATCTGGCGGGCATCGTACACATTATCAACAAGGCATCGATCGAGTCGAGTCCGGATCCCCGGCGGGAACGTCGGTTCCTGAGGGGGGGGGCCGAGCTAGGCCGACCGTTTCCCGCTGACAAGTCTCCATGTGCCATCATTGGGCCACATGGCCGGTGCCTGATGGGGAATCCGGCTCCCAACTACTATGTGTCTGGTCGTGTATGGGTCGGTGAGCTTCTGTTTGGGCACTTATACGCAAAACCCATGCATGGCCGGCGTCACGCATGCAGCTATTGTGGGGATGCCAACCACTTCCTCGCCCAGTTCCCGCCAGTTCCCGCCCATTCCCGCGCAATTCGAGTCTAACCCGCCCGCCGTGGCACTGCTGGACCGGTCAAGGAAGGGTGTTGGCATTTGCTAAGGACCCGGTGCTGCAAAGTGTCAGAGTATACCCGCATGGGAATCTGCATCGCGACGCCCACCCTGGTCAGCCTGCACACACACGAGGTTGGGTCTAGCCCGGTCTGGTTTCTTTGCAACGAAGTGTTACGACCCCCCCATCGCCCATCCATCACATATGTTTTGTGGAAGTTGATTGTATTCCCGCGACGATGCGTTTAATTGGTCTTCCGATATAGTGTACCATGTTGCTACACAGATTGCAACAGTGACGCACGATGGGAGCATCTCACTTGCTCCCATCGGCTTCTCCTTGGTCAATTTCATGCTACACGGCATTATCTGCTTGCTATTCGATATGCCTTTGGGCTGTAGTGTTTCTAACTTGGCCAGCGTGCCCGCGTCCCAAGCTTCTTTCTCTTGCTTCGTCCCACCAATACGACCTAGGGAGAATGCATGTCGTCTGCGGACCACACCAGTCGTCTTTGTCGGTCCATCTATCCGGAGACCGACAATGACGCAGGTGTACTGTTTGAAAGGGGGTGTTTCCATCATCGGTTGTAAGAAGCATCGACACCCCAGGGCTCACCTGGCAATTCGTCCTGCGTCGTCTTGGCAGCGGTGGCATCTAACGTGTTTCGATCCCCCTCCCCCTCTGCCTAACGATGCCTGCACAACCTAGTGGTCAAGACTACGAGTGCAACGTCGTCAGTCACCTTCTGCGCTCACCGGATCGGAACAAAATCAAAAGAAAGCATGGTAGGGAACTTACTCTTCCCACATTCTGCCCTGTACAGCTCTCAATTCTTCTTCCGTCATGCGCTTTCCGGCAGTGAAGTAACCTGCATATGCAGAATCAGCACTTGACGATAGGGTCAAAGTTTCTGTATATCCGCATACCTGCAGTGATCTTTGCATCAATTTCGACCCGGGAGTCCGCCGGGATCAAATCTTCGGGCAGCTCGACACGCTCATGTATGGGAATTCTGGGGGTTTGTTAGCAATTGCTCGAGCTACTGCTTGACAATAGACAACACGATTACCCTTGTCCTACGATAGCATCGTGCTTCATGCTGGTGGTATGTCCGTTAGCGGTATTAGCTTTACGGGTCAATGCCAACCACTCACTTGCTCATGCTGAGCATTCTGTCAATCTTGCGAATGCCAAGCCAGTGTAGGATATCAGGCATCAGCGCCTGGAATCGCATGTCCTTCACCCCCGCAATGTTTTCTGTTCTCTTGAAGTAATCGGATGCTCGGTCTTCACCCCGCTTGCGAGCATTGTACACGACTGCAGGGTCAGTTAGCAGAGCTGTCATGATAGTCCTAATCCCGACACCACTTGTAATCTCCAGGCGAAACGGGCAACATGCGACGACCAGGGAGATACGCACGGTACTATGACGAGGTTAGCAACGCACGTTTGCGGAACCTAGCTTAAGCACTGCTCACCTTGGTAACTTCACCGAGGGCTCTGCCCTCCTTTCGAAAATAAATGACAACGCCACTGCCGCCGTTCTGGGCCTCCTTTACTGCCTCTTCGATGCCGAAGATAAGATACGGGCGGCAGGTACAGATGTCGGAACCAAACACATCGCTACCGTTGCACTATTCAACGGTGAGCAATTGCTTCAGACGCAGTAGACAGCCCACAAACCTCATCATGGATACGCAGCGCCAGCCGCACCGACTCATCAGACATCTTAGCGGGGTCACCGAAGCAGTAAACAGTAAGTCCCCCTATTCGTTTCACGGATCAGTCTATCTTCTTGTTCTGTCAAAGACACCGGATGGCTATGACGTGCTCACCAATTGGGGGCAAAAACACCTTGATGTCGTTGCGGGTAATGAGCTGTTCCCATTCGTTAGCAGAAGGACTAGCATCACCGTTGAGAAAGGGGGGTTGCCGACTTCAGGATAGCTACCACCGGTGTGTTCGAAGAGAGATCGCCTCAAGGCGCCCTCGTCTGCTCACGATCAGTATTTGGCCCGTCAGGTACGGGCCTCAACATACCGATTCCAAATCTCTCGGCCACACCAGGAAGATACCAGACCTGGTCGAGTGTTGTCAGTTCATCATGAGTCTGGAATGTGAGGATGTCTACGTACTGGTTCAACGGCGAACTTGGTCACGGCAAGCTCTCCAAGATCGTTGAGGCAAACTTTACCGTCGGGAACTCTGGTTCTGGGTCAGTAGCCTGAAGAGAACTTCGGGGGGTAGCTTCACTCACAGTCGCCCGTTCTTGACACTTTCCTCTAACTCGGGAAGCTGACACATGTTAACCATGAAGGCACACTTTGTTACACGCAACTTCGCACCTTCATGTGTGCCTTGGTGATGGCAATTGTTGGGCGAATGTCGACTATCAATGTAATTTAGTTGACTGGTCGGTTCGGCGATGTGGTCGAGGCGGCTGTTCCTTACCATTCTGCTTCTCAATGGTGTCCTTGAACAGCCACGGAGCTAGATGACCCCAAGGATCCATGGCGACAATCTTCTTTGGATCCCCCCACTGGGGAAACGGGCCAATCTTGGCGGCAGGCTCCGTGTTGGTAAAGTCGGGTCTGGGACGAGTGAGCTTACATATCAGACCGAGATAGGCTCCTTATAAACTAACCTATGCTCCAGGTTGAGTTGCTTGCTAGCAACGGCCAGCGCATAATAGATAGAATAAGAGCCACCGCTGCGTATCACATTGTCAGCCCCACACTCTACGCAGGAGAATTCTGCTTCTTCCACCAAAAGGCACTCTTTGGTCTCTTGGTATACTCACTGGGCTGGAAAGCTACGTTAGTTCAACGCAGTCAACACGACGAAGGGATCTCGATTACTTACCTCCAACAGCTAATGTCAGTCATTAAAAGTCAGCCAGGTCTTTACTCAATACGTAGCCAAAGGGGAATTCCAAGTTTACAGACCGTTACGTTTTCCAATCGTGGTCGAGGACCGGGAGACGACAACTGGTCCCCGGGCGTGTGGATCCGCCTCGCCCCATTTCATGGGAAGCGGATTGATACCAATCTGCTTTGGGTACGTCCTGGCTCACCAGAGTCAGAGACCAGACAATGGCGAACCGGAACGGAGGAGGTGGTCAACGTACGTCAAAATGATTCGGGAGGTCAGGCCTGATCGCTGGCTGGGCGAGGAGGGCACAGCCGGAGCCTGCAACTTTAGGTCGGATGAGGAACTTTGGGCCAAGTCACCGACAGCACCATCGCGGCCGGGGGTGCGGGGTCTCTCCGGGATTTCGCCAACGGATGGACTCGGACCGAGTGCGGCAACGTCGTCATCACCGGCCAGCTGTTGGTATCGTTGGTTCAACGATTCGACAGCAGCCACCAAGTCAGACTGTGTCTGCTGGATAGATTTCAGGGAGCTAAGGACTTCGGCCAAGGAGCCGTCATTGGATGTTTGACCGCTCATGACGATCAGTTTCTAAATGACACTCTACAGCACGAGAACAAAGACACAATGAAGGCCTGAGAAATTGTCGAAGAGGATTTGAACGTGTGACAGGGTGCTCTCGGTTTATTGTGGCATTCCAATGATTGTCGTCCAGAGGTGATGGAATAAGGTAAATGAGTCTCGTGACTGTGACGGACTAGAGGAGGGGAGATAGAAGAACGAGGAGGGGTAGGTAAGTATGTAGGAAAGGGAGGAATGAAGACAAAATGGAGAGGTCAGAGGCGAGTCTAAGTAAGGGAGAACAAAGGCGACAAGCGTCGAAGAGAAGTGAACAGCGTGGGAGGCAGGAGGGGAGGCAAGACAAGTCGGTGACCACCGATGGCTGGTCCACTACTAACTAGTCAAGGGTGTTTGATAGCTCTATCGGATGCCTAAAAGAAACCCCCGACTAATATGTAGTAAAGAGCATGAAGGGCAGGAGAGATAGGAGAAGCGCAGACGGACGACGCCCCAAGCAAGATCCCATGACCCGTCGGAAGGCGCCGCACATGCGCTTGACGTTGACTTGA